>OX457027.1:7155785-7380250 GCA_949752745.1 Protula sp. h YS-2021
CGTACTTCCTGCTGTGTGTTGTTACTGTGACGTCCAGTCAGCAGCAACGTCCGGTCGTTGATATTCCTGCAAAGTGCATCTGCACTGATCATTTTCTTTATACCAGAGTGCATGTATTTGGACGTGTTAAATCTCAATGTGTGAAGCTTATACCAATGTGTGTTCAGTAGTGTCATTTGACCCAAAACACGCCTTAGTTTTACGAGAAACGCGCTCTAAAATAATACGGCAATTTAACAGCGATTTTTATTTGTGACTTAGTTTATCCTATGTTTTTAGGTTACACTTGGGAGGGGGGTGGTTGACAATGGAAACAACAGTACATGATTATTCACGAATGTACTATGATATCTAGGTCACAGTACATGGTCATTCACGAATGTACTGTGATATCTGGGTCACAGTACATGATTATTCACGAGTGTACTGTGATATCTGGATCACAGTACATGATTATTCACGAATGTACTGTGATATCTGGGTCACAGTACATGATTATTCACGAATGTACTGTGATATCTGGTCACAGTACATGATTATTTGATAAAATTATCGCGAAAAAAAAATAATGCACTGTGCAAAAAAAAATTCCTTATCCTTGTCTTTTTCATGTTTTTTTTTTTTTCAATATTTATGTTTATGGTGGACTAAATGCGGAACAGACTTTGTAGAAGATGTGTTTTGTGTTCCGATTCTCTGACATTCGGATTTTTTCGATACTCTGTCGGAACTCATCGTCGGCTTCAATTGTGCGGATAGTTTCAGGGCATCCGTTTTTTTTTTTTTTTTTTTTTTTTTTTTTTTTTGCTTCAATGGGATTCTGGACAAAATCCTGCTGATTTCCCGTTTCCGGGAGTCACTGGTGCGCTTAACCGCATTTGACCCTATGACCTATTGCTTCTTTTATAAGTTGTGCGTCAACTCTTCCAGCATGTTTCTGAGTTCTGCAAAAATTTGAATTATTCAAAGAAACATCATAACACGGCCCGGATTTTCCAAGTGCATTTGAATATTCAGTATCAGTTCAAGAAAATCCTCTCCGTTGTATTTCCTTGAAGGGGTCATTCACTGAAGGGGTTTTTTTTTTTTTACAACTTGGGACGTTCTTGCATACCTCCAAGACTTGAGCACGTTCACGGGATATTTCAGTATTGATATCGATTTTTGGTGCAAACCTGTTGTGGAATTTTTTTTTTTTTTTTTTTGAAATCGTTTTAATTTTTTGCCAGATGCTATCAATATACTTTTTCATCTACACGTTAGCATATGATCACAGCATTCTGCATAATAAGAAGCGATACAAATACGGAACAAGTATTCCAGTGAACTTGTAAGTCCCCCGTCGCACCTCCGTTTTTGAAATACAACAGTATGGTATAAATGGGCGTTTCAAAACAGGAAGTGACGTCATAATGACGTCATAAGGGTGTTTTGAAACGCCCATGGGCGTATCAAAACTGTTTTATTGACGCCCATTGGGCTTTTTAAAGCAGTACTGAGTCATACTTGTCTGAACCACATTATGACGTCATAATATGCGACGTAAGCATGGTGAAGAAGTCAGGACCTTTCCCCCCCCCCCACAGGACATACTATGTGCCGACCCCCCCCCCCCCCCCCCCACCCACCAGGAGATCAAAATCAGCAAAAAAGTAAAAAAAAAAGTCGATAACTTTCGTCATGTTCAACCGATTTGAATGAAAATTTTACCGTTTGATTCAGTTTCATACCTAGTTTTAACATAAAGTGGTCATAGGCTATTTACACATTTGGCTGTACACATAAATTTTCATCTCAAATTTTAAACTTTTAAAAGTGAAAGAAGTCGATAACTTCCGTTATGTTTAACCGAATTGAGGGAAAATTTTACCGTTTGATTCAGTTTTATGTTTAGTTTTTACATAAAGTGGTCACAAGGCTATTTGCAGATGTGGCTATAAGCATAATGTTTTTGTGTGTGGAGGAAGAGCACACCATTCAACACGTCTTTGAATGGGCTTGCCATTCGGACACGTCTTTGAATAGGCTTGCCATTAGAACACATCTTTGAATGGTGTGCTCTTCCTCCACACACAAAATTTTGCTTATACGCACATATGCAAATAGCCTATGACCACTTTATGTCAAAACTAGATATAAAACTTAATCAAACAGTGAAATTTTCATTCAAATCGGTCAACCATAACGAAAGTTATCGACTTTTGTAGGTTTTTACAAGTTTAAAATTTTGAGATGAAAAAATTATGCATACAGCCACATATTCAAATAGCCTATGACCACTTTATGTCAAAACTAGACATAAATCTGAATCAAACAGTAAAATGTTCATTCAAATCGGTTGAACATGACGGAAGTTATCTATTTTTGCGGTTTTGAAAAGTTAAAATTTTGAGATGAACAAATTATGCTTTAGCCAGATATGCATATAGCCTATGACCACTTTATGTCAAAACTAGACATAAAACTGAATCAAACGGTGAAATTTTCATTCAAATCGGTTAAACATAACGAAAGTTCTCGATTTTTTTTTCACTTTTTAAAAGTTTAAAATTTTGAGATGAAAAAATTATGCATACAGCCACATATGCAAATAGCATTTAACCACTTTATGTCAAAACTAGATATAAAACTGAATCAAACGGTAAAATTTTCATTCAAATCGGTTGAACATGACGGAAGTTATCTACTTTTTGGGGTTTTTAAAAGGAAAAATTTTGAGGAGAAAAAATTATGCATACAGCCACCTGTGCAAATAGCCTATGACCACTTTATTTCAAAACTAGATATGAAACTGAATCAAACGGTAAAATTTTCATTCAAATCGGTTGAACATGACGAAAGTTATCGACTTTTTTTTTTACTTTTTTCTGATTCTCCTGGGGGGGGGGGGGGGGGGGGGTTCGGCACAAAGTATGTCCTGGGGAGTGGGGAGTCGGCACATAGTATGTCCTGGGGGAAGGTCCTTACTTCTTCACCATGGTTACGTCCCCTATTATGACATCAATGTGGTTCACACATAGCATGACTCACCACTGTTTTAAAACGCCCAATGGGCCTAGTAAAACACTGTTTTGATACGCCCATGGGCGTTTCAAAACACCCCTATGACGTCATTATGACGTCACTTCCTGTTTTGAAACGCCCATTTATACACTGCTTACAATAGTTTGAGTGACCTTGACCTTTGAGCCAAGGTCGCCAAAACCTAATCAGGTCAAGATTCTTAGCTTCCCAAGACAGCTGCCAATTTTAGTTGTAATCCGTCCAGCCGAACTTGACATATCATGTCCACAACAGCATGCACATGACGTACAACCTGAGATATTGTGTCCCCAAGAGAAAAATTTTAAAGTTTAGGGACCTCAACAAATTACCTTGACCTTTGACCCAAGGTCACCAAAACCTAATCAGATCAAATGCCTTTGCCCTCCATTCCATCTACCAATTTTGGTTTAAATCTGTCCAACTATACTTGAGATACCCGCCTTATACAACAGCAATCATCCAACTGCAGACTCTGCTGCTCTCGATCAATATCGATCAATAGCTAATAAGAGCACATTTCAAAGCTGATATTTGCACTTGGCCGGTTTAGCTCAGTTGGTAAGGTGCTCGCTCGACAAGCGATAGGTACGGAGTTCAAAAACAGATTGTGGACTTATGATTCATAAGTAGTCGAAATTACACATTTTTCATAGCATTTAAAAATTATGGTAACTTTTCATTTTTTTAGAAAAATAAAAAATAACCACGCGTTGTACATCTCCAATATACGTTCTCTGTCTGTACAAGAAAGAAATGAAATCACTGGATTAGTTACTGAAATATGGCACGTAGAAACTTACCACTATAAATAGTGGTTATCACACATTTTCATAGAATTTCAAAAATCTGACAATTTTTCAATTTTCGACAAAAGTAAAAAACAACCACGCGTTGCACACCTCCAATACACACACTCCCTCCCCCCTCCTCTCTCTCTCTCTCTCTCTCTCTCTCTCTCTCTCTCTCTCTCTCTCTCTCTCTCTCTCTCTCTCTCGCACGCGCGCGCGCGCGCGCGCGTACAAACTTACCACTATAAATGGGGACAGACGGACACGGCCCGTTTCAAGCGCGGTGGCGGGAGACTACATATGTCAAAATTATTGAAAACAAAATGCTAAAAATAAGACCAAAAGAGGTCATTTTACATAACAGAGTTCTCTTATAATTATGTCTCCCCGACCAAGGGGAGACATATAGTTTTTGTGCGTTCTCTCTGTGTGTGTGTGTGTGTGTGTGTGTGTGTGTCAGTCTGTTGTGAACAAAATGTGTGCAAGATATCTCGAGAACGAAACGTCGGATCGAGTTCAAACTTGATCGATTTATTCCTTGGCTACGTCGGACGGTTCTATGAGCTTTTGACGCATGTTGATTGATTAGGGCAGGCGTATGACGTCATTACGTAAAAATCTTGTGTGCGAAATTTCTCAGCCGCTGAACATCAGAGAAAGTTAAAACTTCTTGGAATTGTTGCTTGGTAGGTCCGAAAGACTTGATGAATTTTTTTTGCGAGTAGAGCGAACGAATGCGGCGTATGACATCATCACGTAAAATATGTATATGTTATAAGCAAGATCTTGTGTGCAAAATATCTCGATAACGGAAAGTCCTAACGACTTCAAATTTTATGTGAGTTAAATGCTTTGTTAACTAAGCATAGGTGTTAACAACGCTGAGGATTTCCTGAAGATTCTCGTGTGTTCTTGCATTCTTCAGAAAGCTTCAAAACAGTAACAGCATTTCTGTCGGTCCATTGCTATTTGTTGTTGCCTGAATTTGAGCTTTTTGTGCGTTTCTCATCTAGGGCTGTTACGTAACATGCCACTCAGGGGTCAGTGTCAGTTGTGGTGCATTATGAAGTCGTCACCCCCACCCCCTCCCCTACCTAGAGGAGTCGTCTGTTCTCCCAGTTACGAAGAATGTCTTCTCGTGCTCTTTTGCCGATGGGAATGTATGGAGACAAGGTAATATATTATGGTTATAACTACACCTAGGGTGATGGTGATGGTGATGGTTAGTAAAAAAAACCCAGACCACCCGCAAGACTCGGATAAAAAGATGTTAAGTAAAACCTTTTTATCGTGATCCTTTCAGATTCGGACAAAACAAGTAGAACCTGATTGTCTTGACCAACTTCCAAATGTAACGTACAGTAAAACTGCTGTAGTAATCAACTTCCAGATCAAGATAAAAGAGACGCGCAGTAAAACCCGTTCTAGCGACCACTTTCGAGATTCGGATAAAAAAAGACGCAAGTCAGGTAAATCTGTTTTAATGACCCCCATCTAGTTTTGTGTATTTTTTTAATTTTTGACAATTAATTGTGATTATGTTTGCAGATATGATTTTTTTATTTCAGTAATAAAAAATGGAAAGTGATTATTAGGAATTAATGAGCTAAGTCGTGGAGACGTTGCTTACAAAACAAGAAACTAAAAAGGTGTTGGTTGAAAGTGTGTACTATAAGCCTGTACTCTTATGTGGCCGCTGTAGTTTGATGGGTTGCTATAGTGTGTGATGTAAGCCTGTACTCTTACTTTTTATTTGTACTGGTCGCTTTAGTTGATTAATAGGAAGGAAAAGCGCCGGTTACTGAGCTACTACTTTCATACCATGAAACAGACAAAGAGATCATCAATTGTAACTCCCCCACTGGTGTTTCTCAGTCCTTAAAACTTCAACTGTATATTTCTAAGGGCACAGAAAGTTTTCGCACGGATCACAATAATTACACACACAAGAGGAAATAAGTTGCAAATATTTTAATTTTTTTAAACTGTAGTTACAAATAAACAATGAAGTCAATGTACACGATTGGCCGAAAAATAGCCTTAAACACCTTTAACGGTTAAAACGGTTAAAAGAATCATGCAAATAATAAAATTAATGTGTCCGTTTACACTGTTCATTCGCTGACTTTTAATAACTCGCCAGGAATTTGCCTCTGGAATTACAAAAATCTGAATTTATAGGATGCCTACTCTTAAGTGACTGTTGATTATAATTTATGAGCTCTGAAAAAAAGTCCAGTGATGGACATAAATTAGTCAAGGATATAAATTTAGTTTGCATCCACAAGCGGAAATACTGTCACACAACAGCCCAGAAAAGGTTAAATATCCACGTTGAATATTTACCGGCTCTCAAATGGACATTTCTATAGTGCATAAAGATCTTTGAAAACTGAACCCTTATCATCGTAATTGGTAAAGTGAAACCCCATCTATTAGGGACCAGTATTTACTTGTAATTGTCTCTATTGGAAGGTTGATCCTGAAAGCGATGTTCATACATTGGGGTCGTGTGAGATTCCAATAAATCAGAAACTGAACAAGAATAATCTGAACAGAAAATCCTGGTCTTCAGAAAACTTATGAATTTTAATTTATTACCCTCAATATTAGACTTTGGATTCGCTGACTTTTGATTTCAAACAATGAGAACTTACTCTGACTGTTTCTAGAGCGACGTCTCTGCTTTATTGCTATTTTAAATATTTTCATAAATCTTTTGTTGCGTTTACAATGGCATTTAAGGGTAGTCATTTTAACGCGCGATTTGCTCAGAGGATAAAGCTTTGGAAAAGGCTCACTGTGTGTCCTTTTCCAGCCTATACAAGACACAGACATCAAACTGTATGCCCCTTATAGCGGGGGTAATTTTATAGGCATTCCTAGATTTGAGGTCAAATACACTGCCCTAAATCAGGGGGTGTAATACAGAGATATACTTACAGAAAGGGTAGATTTAAAAAAAAAAGTTTGAGAAAAATTGTCCCCAATTAAGATGTGCTCATAATATCGGAATGCTTACAGCTGGAGGTTTGCTGAATTGTTTATTGCTTCTTTGTCTATTTTATGTAAGTATTGAGACAAAGATTGTGGGTTTTAGGATGACTAATAATGAGATGACAGACAGGAGCCCATATGATTTGGATTAACTATGTTGTCTTTCTTTCTATTCTTTAGAAGCTTACTTGCTTGATTTCCATTGATTACACACTGCGTATAACTCGTATTTAATGTTAAACATATCAGTACTTCATATTTGAATAACATAGACTGGTATGTGTGATATCTATCTGGATTGATTGGCCATTTTTACCTTTTTATTCCTTCAAAACATATCTGCCTTTTATCAGTATCGTCATTCTCTATTGTGCTTCAAGTTGGCACTCTTTGTCAACAGATGATTTGTAATCACATTAATAAGTTTATGAGTACTTTAAACGGCACTTTTGATTCACTCTTATCAACTGAGTTAGTATAAAGTTTCTTGTTTCCTTTGTTCAAAGCAGACACTGCTCTAACGTTTTTGCATAATAAAGTACTCTTCTAGAAATAGCAATGAGAAGGATAAAACATATATTGTAGAAACAAACCAAATACTCTTTAATTCACTGAACTGGTTATTTGTGTCAGTTATGACTAGTTGTTACTTTGCTTTTTAAAATCTATGAATATCTGAGTGTATCATGGGTTACCTAATAATCTGCCACTACCCAGATCTGTCTGTTTTTGCACAGAATACAGTAAGTAAGACTGCTTAATCTTAGGATTGTATATCCAATATATAAACTAAATATTTTAAGTTACCAACTATGCACATACCAATTTTAACAGTTTTGCCATTTTAGTGTAATGCGCTAACATGCTGCTTAGGGTCTTGTCAAATATGCGTATTCGTGTCAGTGACAGTGTCGGTTCCTATGATAAATGGAGTTATATATAAACCCAGCAAAAAAAGTTTCTAGCCACCTAATATTTTTGAGAAAAGAAAGGGTTTAAATTTTAAAAATGCATAATACATATACATTTCCAAATACCCCTGTATATGTGTGACAGAATACTGTGTTTAGCAATAATATTCGGCCGTGCACCAGTGAACACGATTCGTTTTTGCAGAGCAGGGGTCTCTTTCAAAAATTGCACTATGGAAGGTTCAATGACAAAGTGTCTATTGTTTCATGTGTACGCTTTGTGTGCTAAGATTGACCAATATGTCTAATCCGATTCGCCCTGTGGTGTTAAAAATCAGTGATAAAGGGCAGATTATCTAATCTTGATCGGGCTCGCGCTGTGCAGAATGCATAGCAAATAGAGGTGGCCACACCCTTTACTGAACAGGGTTTTCCAAAGTGCAATTTTTGAAAATGACCCCTTCTGTAGAAATTAAGAGTGACGGATTTTTTTCGAGAACGTATCAGTTATAAGTTTCAACTCAGCTTAGGAAAAGTGATGCTGGAAGCAGACAAGAGCAGTCATTACCTCGTAAGTAGACTACATTTTGAAATATTCACAAATCTGTAAGTGGCTAGAAACTTTTTTGCCGGGTTTATATATATATATATATAAGTGTAATTCCAGCAATACGGGGACCATTTTGTGATTGGGTGTCTCAGGAAAGTAAAAGAATACTTTTTCACGTTCTTGTAGTTGGCAGGGATGCGCACTTCATCCAAGTATCGTTTTATACTGATTTGGTGTTTCCTAATAGTTTGGCGAGCCATATTAGCATTTTCACCTAGGTTGTTCACCATTGTCGTAACATAATCGTGAATGTTACGCGGGACGTCTTCGGGAATCACAAGCCTTAAATCAGGACTTTTGCTATGACGACCAAACAGAAGGTAGTACGGGGTGTGATCCGTAGAGAGAAAGCATGGATTGATATTGAACCTTATACCAAACCTTCACTATTGAGAAGTGCACATCGCGATGTAAGTTTCAAAACCTCATGACGCAAGTCAACAGGAACGCCAAGCTGAAGTGGACAGTACTCTGGCTTAGAATGCGTAATAAACTCTAAATTACACCACTGTCAACAATGCAGTCATCAATATTCGAAAGCAAAATCATCAAGCGTCACGTAGAGACATCGAGTTCTTTTTCTTCCATGAAGCTCCAACGAGCAGTAATATCAGAATTTTTGCTTAAGCTTCTGTTTCTTTTCCTGTGTTAGCTTAGATCTGGTGCCATGAGCCTCGGCATTGACCACATACACCTTGAGATCAGCATTTGGTTTTGGTTCAATAAGCTGTGTGTCAACAAAATCAGGCTCAGCCACAGCCTAATGATATTTTGTCAAAGTCAAATGTGGATACCTACTTATTGAATCTGAGTGAGCTATTTTATTGCCTGGAAGTGTATTACTTCATAGTCGAGCATTGTCAAAGCTTGGTGAATTGAACTTGACCAAGTCTGTCAGTTGGTTGTTTCCAATTCACGAGATTTTTGAGACTTGTGATCTGAATAAAAAATCATTTTGTTGTGTTTTAAGTGCAGATGGTATTGCAGAATGGCATAATATATGGCAGTAAGCTCAAGCTCGATGGTGTTGTACTTTTTTCTCATGTTTAGTGAACATCCACAGTACCACAGAACTCTTGGAATTGTTTTGCTGTCGTACTGTTGCTCTTGTACCAGGATAGCATCAAAACGCTCGATGGAAGCATCGATGTAAACAATAAATGGTTTGCCAAAGTCAGGATAAGTCAGAATTATAGCCTTTGCCAATTTTTCACACTTTGGAAACCTTCCTGACATTTTGTTATCTGTTCCCATTTTTGGTCCATCTTTAAAAGATGATACAGAGGTGATGCAAAAACTTGAAAATGAGCGACATACTTCATGTAAAAGTTCATAAGCGAAAGACACCTTCTGAGCTCGTTGGATGGACATCAGGCAATGTTTGATCATCCAATCTTCTGAAGTCTATTGTCATCCATGTTTCAGTTAGAATCAACCACACCTTTTTCTAGCAAGCCAGATACGTGCTTACGTGTTTCATTGCTCGCAAACATAGAATAGCGATTAGGTCTTTGATAGATAAACCCTGTTCCTGACTTAAGTGCGATCTCTTAATTCACTGCCCAACGAAAATGGTTCACGATGGTTTGGAAGAACACCGAGCAACTGATCCTTTTGCTCTTCAGTCAGATCGTATGGATAAAAAATGTTCTATTACTTTTCTTGGCGATCTGCCAAAAATTGGATTTCTTCCAATTCTGCGAGGCATCTCTTGAAAAATTACTTTTTGACGATCCACAAAAAATTGACCGTATTGGGGATTTAATTTTTTTTGGTTGCCAGTTTAAAAAAAAACTTCAAAATTTCCGCGAATGTTCTCTAGATAGATCTCTCCTGCAAATTTAATTTTTTTTGGCGATCTGCAAAAAATTGGCCAAATGGGAGCCTTTTTAGCTTTCTAATTTTGTATTATTCTGTTGATGGTTCTGTCTTTAAAAATTACCTTTTTTGGCGTTCCAACAAAACTTGGCCAAAAGGTAACATTTAAATTTTTGTTTCCAATTTTCAATTTGCCACAATTTTGATTGGATTTTCTTCACATTCTGTACAAGTGTTATCTAGAAGGCTCTCTTTTAAATGACTATTTTGGCGATCCGCCAAAAATTAAATAGTTGGGGGCATTTAAATTTTTTGTTACTAATTTTCAACACACTTCTTTTGCCACAATTTTGATTAGATATTCTTTATATTTTTACGAATGTTCTGTACGCAGGCCTCGTTTGAAAAATTACTTTTTTTATCCTCCAAAATGTTTCCACTCTCACATTGGTTATATTTTATATTTTGGATTGGTTATATTTTCCAAAAAAATTGATCGAATTGCCTTCAAATTTTACATAAATATTCAACAGCCTCTTCTGTCTTATAAAGTTACTTTTTTGGCGATCCACCAAAAATTGGTTAAATTTGGTATTTTTCTGTAGTCAATTTTTAAAATGCTTCCACTCTCGCAATTTGGATCGGATTTCTTTTGGCCTGTCTTTTGGGTGACCTACAAAACTTTGGTCAAATAGGGGCATTTTAAATTATTTTGGTTGTCAATGTTCAAAAGAATTTTCTCCGCGATTTTTATCTTATTGTTTTCAAATGTTACATAAGTGTTCTGTCTTTCTGTCTGTCTTGGGAAGATCGGGTCCGTCCCTTTAATTACAAAGGAGACCCTTGACACAGAGAAATTCAGGGTTTTTACTAGCCATTGACTCGGGGTGCTAGTTTTCTTGACGCTTATATGAGCGATCAATTAAAAATTAAATAGTAATCTATATTACCTTAATGCTTTTCATTTATTTCATTTTTGACAAACAAAGTTCTAAATCTTAATTTCAACTAAATTAATATTTTTCCATAGATCTACTGGACTGCTGGGGTTTTCTTAAATGTAAGTACCCCAGTTAGTTCCCCCTACATACTAACGTTATTAACCTTAATGCGTTCACACGTTAATCACATAAAAGCGTGCCAATCTGTTGTGCGTACTCCAATATGGATTTCCAGCAGCTGGAGTGTGACCTACAGCAAGTACTCCAGTCCTCACGCACTTTGCCGTGGATTGCGTCCCAAATGGGTAGGAGAGCGGAACCTGGCCATTGAGGGAGCAGGTCCATTAGACAGTGCCTCCTCAAATAAGTACAAACTGCCTTCAGCCCAACTCTTCTACCTATGAAGGGTGGTCATTGGGCCCGTTATGACCATTAACAGCATGTCGTTAAGGTAAATCAAACTGCGGCCAAATTTTTGGGTCAATCGAAAGAGTAATCCAGGTGTCCTAGTGCTAGGCGGGAAACCCTCGCTGCCAAGTTAGGTGGTCAGAGTAAGACCGGGACCGGCAGACCTGGAAAAAATATTTAAAAACACTTAAGGGATGAGAAAAAAGAAAAACCGAACTATACATCACCGACAACTAAAATATCAAGGGTTGAGGTAGGGTCTCCCCCTGCTTCATTTCCACAATACCTGATTATCACACCTATAGAGGGCACGTTCAAGCTATCCCCCTTCGCTATCCAGAAGTGGGTAGCGTCGATAGTAAGAAACTAATTTAACATAAGAAGGCTCCATTCGGCGGCATTCTAGTCCAAATAGCAACCCTACAGCAATGTGAAAACCTCCTAAAATAACATCTTTCGTAAACACCCCCAACTAAGTGTTCTGCCAGTCGAACTTTAAATTTTTGCAGGGGAGTGATTACCCACCCTGAACTAAGGTTTTGCACAGATAAAGAACTAGTTGACGAACTAAAGGACCAGGGTGTGACAGCAGCGGAACCTTTGGGCCAACGAGGAACATTTGCCCTTACCTTCTGCAAGCCTAGTTTACCAAGCAATATAAAAGTGGGATATTTAAGTCTACCAGTGAAAGTATATATCCCAAGCCCTATTCATTGTTTCCGCTGCCAGAAATACGGGCATGACAAAGACAAATGCAGAAATCAAAAACCCACCTGCGCAAAATACGGGGAGGAAGGGCATGAATATAGTTCATGTACCTCTCACAACCCCAAATGCATAAACTACATGGGCAGCCACCCGGCTTCAACCAAGGATTGTCCGCGGTGGCATGCTGAAAAGAAAGTGCAACAGATAAAGGTTAAAAAATCAGTGTCTTATCCCAAAGCCCGAAAACTGGCTTCTACCTTACTTCCATCAAATTCAAAAACGTCTGCAAGTTAAAACCCGATATTTTCTTCCTGTCGTCACAGGATTACGGAACAAAGCAGCAACGATCTTCTAGAGAAACGAAAGAAATTAAAACTCAGCAGACTCCAGTCTTTGTGGGTCTTCACCAAGTACTTCTCCTGAGGTGTCAGGGAAGAGGCGGGTCTTGTACTCAAAGCCCCCAATCCTCTCAGCTCGACCGTGAAACAAAGGCGAGACTCAAGCAAAGAGCTCAACTCGCCAAGCGCAGAACCTCCAATAAGGCACCCCGCCAAAATCAAAAGCCTCCGAAAGTAACGATTACCAGAAATAGAGCTCTTAGCAAATAACGATGACAATAATTCGGTGGAATATCAGAGGTTTTTGGATTGTTAACACTTATACACTTAAATGGCATTATTTTATCTTCAGGAAACATTCAGCAAAAACGACAATCCACCAAAGCTTAGGGGATATACTTCATACGACAAACCTTCATCGGATGACAGAGCGACGGGTGGAATCACTATATCTGTTCGAAGTGATCTTTTGCAAAGCGAAATTAAACTAAATACGCCTTTCCAGACCCAGGCGGTTCGCATCACGTTTGACAAAACTTTACTAATTTGCAATATCTATTTGCCATCACATTTAAGACCACAACCAGAAAAGTTAAATAACCTAATAAATCAGTTGCCTAAACCAATCCTATTCGTTGGTGACTTTAATACTCACAGCACTTTATGGGGCAATACTCACGTAGATTTGAAGGGTAATTGGTAGAAAACATCGTTAAACATCACAATCTAATAATTTCCAACGATAAGTCATACACATATCTCCACCCTGGTACTGGTTCGAAAATCTCCATTGACCTTTCTATAGCGTCTGCTAATTTATACCTTGATTTTAATTGGGAAGTTCTGGGAGACCTCTACGACAGTGACCACTATCCTATTTTAGTTTATTGTCTAAGTCGAAACCATACAACGAAGAAAGAACTCCAAAATGGAAGTTTCAAAAAGCAGACTGGGCACAATTCCATGAATTATATCATCAGAGCATCAAAAGGGAACATTTTACTGATGATGACGACGACTATATCTCATTATTTACCTTTCTTCTTTGTAGATTTTTGCGTAAAGCAGTTTTAAAAAGCAAATAAGAGTCCTGGAAGAATATTTTTCTCAACTCAATTATGATCCCCTAGGGATTCAAACTGGAATGGCCCATTTCAGTATAATGTGGCAGGGTAGTCCTGATATAGCGCTGAGATCGTTAAAAGGGGCTTAAAACACCAATAAACCAAACCATTCAACTCAACACAAATAATTTTCTAAAAAAAAAGACCTGGGACATGGCTAGAAAAATATCCGCCAAGAACACTTTTAACACAATAAGCCATCAGAAGTTGACAATGTGATCACCGACCCGAAGGACATTTTAGATACCCTAGCAAAACGTTTAAAAATAATTCATCTTCCGAAAATTATTGTAGTGTTTGAGACGACCCCTCATATAGCATCCAGACCCACGCGCTTCTCGCTAGACATGCATATTTTGGGTAGAGTAAAATTAGTCTTAGAAGATCATGGAAGTGTTTTATTTGCTCTCATTTATTTAAATACATAACAATTGGCGACGAGGAAAATTATGCAAAATTCAAATCAAATTATCATAAAATTAACGTGCTATGAAATTCTATACTAAACGAAGTTTTGGAAAAAAAGTAAAAAAAAGTGTGATGATGAGAAACACTGTCAAAATTCTAATGAAAGTTAAACTGTAAATATTGGGAACCAGGCTCGGAATACATGACTTGTGGCTTTGCTCATATGACACTTGGCACTAAGTAACAAGCGATTATGGCTGAAGAAGGTGCAAATGTGCGATATGTTGGTCAAATAGGACGGATAGATCCCTTTGACGAAATGGTTGATGACTGGGATAGTTACTCTGAGCGGTTAGTACAATTTTTCACCGTTAATGACGTGCCAGAGGAAAAAAAGGTCCCCGCTTTTCTTTCGCTTATTGGTGGTAAAACGTACCTGTTGCTAAAAAAGTTAGTGGCACCCGTTGCGCCAAGTGGTAAAACGTATGAAGAACTCATTAATGCCCTAAAAGGACATTTCTCACCGAAACCGCTAAAAATAGCGGAACGGTATCGCTTTCATAAGCGTACCCAGCACGACGGGGAAAGCGTTCTTGACTTCGTTGCTGCCATGAAGCAGCTGAGTATTCATTGTGGGTATGAAGGCGAAACGCTGAACGAAAACCTTCGTGACAGATTTATTGTTGGACTTTCAAATAATAATGTACAAAAGAAACTTTTGTCAAAAGATGAACTGACTTTCCAACGCGCGGTAGAAATCGGTGCAAGTTTTGAGCAAGCCAGCAATGAAACAGAAAAGTTAAATGCATATCAGACGATAAATGAAATGAAACAAAGCCGTGGTTAGCCAAGATCGCAACGCAAAAGCGAGAAATCAGGTACAAAATGTATGAGGTACAATGGCACAAATCATGATTCAAAGTCGTGCCGATATATTGACACGGAATGCAATTATTGCCATAAAATAGGACACATTGCAAGAGCGTGTATGTCAAAGAAAAATAACCATGGGAAAACCGACGCTCGACCGAAGGACAAGTCTAAAACTAAACACAAAAAAGTGCATAAAATGGACGAAAAGTCTGAGCTCCAGCGATGATTTATATCACCTGACCCAGGTCAACAGTATGGATAACGCCAGTAAGGACCCGATGTATGTTTCATCCCGTGTGAACGGAAAATGTGCAGATTGATACAGGCAGTGCCCGGAGCATTATCACGCTGACTGAGTTCAACGAAAAGTTTCCAGACCAGGTGCTGAAAAACACCTCGGTTATGTTCAAGACGTACACAGGTCAACTTGTGCGACCTGTAGGAAAGTTTAGTGCCGCTGTTAAGCTTCATGGTCAAAGGAAAAAGCTGCCGTTATTTGCCGTGCAAAATGGCTCAAATGCACTCCTTGGACGGGACTGGCTTCATGAAATGCGGCTCAACTGGAGCGAGATCAAGGCTGTGTCCGTCGCAAACTCCGTAAACGGCTCTAGTGCAAACAAACATGTCAATCAGTCAAACCTGGATAAACGCGTGCAACAACTTGTTGACACACACAGGTCTCTGTTCTCACCCGCAGTGGGCAATTTAAAGCACATAACGGCAAAGTTCACACTCAAGCCTGACGCTGTACCCAAGTTTGTGAAGGCCAGACCGGTGCCATTTGCTCTGCGCGAAAAAGTTAATGATGAGCTTGACAAGCTGGAGAAACAGGGGATCATCTCCAAAATTTCTCACTCCGAATGGGGATCACCTATCGTGGTAGTTCCGAAGAAAAATGGCGATGTTCGCATCTATGCTGACTTCAAGTCAACTTTAAATTCATCGTTAATTCCTGAACAGTACCCGCTACCTAAGATTCAGGATTTATGTGCCCCCTTCAGAGGGGAAAAGTTTTCCAAGGTAGACTTAACAAAAGCCTATCACTGCATGGAAGTTGATCCACAGCACAGAAAATACTTGTGTATAACCACTCACAAGTCGCTTTACGTCTACAATAAGCTTCCCATGGGCGTCACGGACGCGAGCGCTAAGTGGCAGAAAAGCATAGAGATCGTCCTGAACGGAATCGAAAACGTTATTGTAAATCAGGATGACATATGCATAACAGGTGCAAATGATGAGGAACATCTGCACACTCTGTCTCAGGTGTTCATGCGCCTAGAAGAATACGGGCTCAAGGTGAATGTAGAAAAATGCACATTCATGCAGCCTTCCGTTGATTTCTGTGGACACAGAATCACCAAAGACGGAATACAACAAATGGAGGACAAAATACAGGCGATAACAGAAGCCCCGAGACCACAAGACAAGAAGGAACTTTCGAGCGTCTCGTTAACTACTATCACCGCTTTGTACCCAATATTTCGCGAATACTGAGTCCGTTATATGACCTGACAACAGATGAGGCGACATGGGCATGGGAGAGCATACACGAAAATGCCTTCGTGCGTGCAAAGAAGGAGATCGCAAGCGACCGCGTTCTGGCACACTACAACCCAGATCTACCTCTGCATGTACAGTGTGATGCTGGGCCTAATGGACTTGGTGTTGTCATGTCACACATTATGCCAGATAAAACCGAAAGACCTGTTATTTTTCTTTCAAGAACATTGAAAGCAGCTGAGAAAAACTACAGTCACATTCAGAAAGAAGCTTTAGCCATAGTATGGTCAAGAGACTGTATAATTATCTCTACGGGAGACACTTTTATCTAGTGGTAGATAACAAACCGCTTACGAGCATATTCTATCCGGAGAAACCCATTCCGGCGATGACCGCTGCCCGGCTTCAAGGATATGCACTGTTCCTTGCAGGTCTCAATTACACCATCAAGTACCGGTCATCTAAACAACATTCAAACTGCGACGCACTCTCCCGACTCTCTCCCAATCAAGGAAACAACACTGAAAAATGATCGCGCCGACGTTTTTGAACTGCGACAACTGGATGCAATTCCTTTAAACAGCGAGGATATTCGCAAACAAACACGAAAATACCCCGTGTTGAGTCGTGTGTATCAAGCAGTTCAGAGCGGAATATGGTCACAGAAAAATAAGGAATTCGAACCATTTTACACTAGGCGAAATGAAATGAGCACTCAATCAGGTGTTTTGTTGTGGGGGCACCGTGTTATTATACCATCTGCACTCCGGAACCGTATTCTTAACGAGCTCCATGATGACCACCAAGGCATCGTGAAAACAAAAGCCATTGCAAGGTCTTATGTATGGTTTCCAGGCATGGACAAAATGATTGAAGAGAAAATCCAGAATTGTTCAATGTGTATTCACCATCAGAGCACACCTCCTGAATCCACACTTCATTCGTGGAAATATCCAGAATCACCGTTTGAACGAGTTCACATCGATTTTGCCATGTACGAGGGAAAGCAGTTATTGGTTATTATCGATGCATACAGCAAGTGGCAGATAGTTGACATCAAGAACTCAACATCAACAAGTGGGGTTTTAGACTCCCTAAGATCAGCCTTCGCCACATACGGAATTCCAAAGGTTATTGTAAGTGACAATGCTATGTCTTTCACTTCCAAAGAATTTCAGGATTTTTGCAAAAAGAACGGCATCAAACACGTAACTGGTCCACCCTTTTCACCAAAGAATAATGGGCAAGCCGAAATAGCAGTAAAAGCGCTTAAGCAGAAGCTACGATCCATGAAAGACAGACAAATTTCATTACGTCATAAGGTAGATAGCTTTCTACTCACCTACAGAAATACCCCGCATTGCACCACCCACGAAAAGCCGTGCATGTTGATGTTTAACAGAACCTTGCGCACAAGATTTGATTTGCTTCGACCCTCTCTCAGCGACAAAGTGAACAAACAGCAAGAAAAATCGCCCCAAAACCAGCTGAAGTTAAGATCGTTCAACACAGGCCAGCGTGTTCTTGTGAGAGATTACAGGGGACAGTCAAGTAAACCCAAATGGCAGTCAGGAATTAATGGTCCTGTAAATTACCACGTTGAAACTGACCAAGGTTACATCTGGAGAAGGCATGCAGACCAGATTGTGAATACAGGCCCAAATATGGGTTTAAATAACACCGATTCCTGCTTGGATACTGCCACCCGCTGCAGTCATCAACGCAAAAATAGCTTAAGTAGACAGGTGATTATCACCGAAACACCAGAGAATCGCGATAATGCAGACGCGCATCACAGCACATCTGAAAAGCAAAGCACCTCCGCGACTCCTACATCAAAACAACCCCTGGTGAGAAGATCAACAAGAGAGAGAAAAGCCCCAGATAGATACGGTTGTGCAATATCGGACATAACATCCTGGAAGTAATTAAGAAGCAGTGCTGAAATTAACTGTATAAAGGCATGTAAAAAAAGAAGGTAGTGGCTTAGTTATCGATCATTACTTAGACGCATATACTGCATCTCGTTAATGAACGTGTGGACATTTACAAGGTTATCTCAGGTTATCTCAACTGAGATATCTCCATTTAATTGTTTTATGATTAACAAACATCTGAGTGAGAAGCATTTAACTGGTTTCTGTTACCCTTAAAAAAACCTCATGTCTGAAATGAATATTCTTTTAAAGAAGCGTTTAATTCGTGCTAATATGATGGCTATTTCAAAGGCAATATTTTATTCAAAAAATAAAAGTTTGAGCTTCATTAATTAATTCATTAATTAATCCAAATTATACCGGGAAGAAATGTAGTGTTTGAGACGACCCCTCACATAGCATCCAGACCCACGCGCTTCTCGCTAGACATGCATATTTTGGGTAGAGTAAAATTAGTCTTAGAAGATCATGGACGTGTTTTATTTGCTCTCATTTATTTAAATACATAACAATTATAGCCATGAGTTTAGATTGTTTTAGATTGTAGTCCGGTCACACCACGCGGACAGAGGTACCAATGGTATCCCTCGCTTTAGAACCAGGATTATACCACACCTGCAAGAAGCGGGTATAATCGTTGCATCTGTTGCAAATTACAGGATCCCCACCCAACCTCATTGGAAGTTAACAAAACCTGTGGTCCTGAAGACTCTTTCTGAGTCCACAAAAGAACAAACTAATCCCTGTGTATTCAAGTCAAAATTTGCAGCATTAAAGGAAAATTAGAATGACTACCATTTCGTATATACCCTTAGCTCTAAACTAGAACAAGACTACAGCAGCTATTGTCACAGAAAATAATACATTGAAAACCAGGATCCCTGATGGGTCTTCTATTTTCTCTGCAGCAGTTAGAGCCCCACAGCTAGGTATACAAATTGTCAAGATTAGCCGTTACAAAAATTCATATTCTGCGTGGACTAGAAAATCTACTAGAAAATCTACTAGAATCACTAGAAAATCTACAGATATCCAGCCCACTAATTCTGGACTTGATAGAAAACACGACGAAGTGGTAAAAGCCGGCAAAGACATGATATTTTGCTGGGTATCGAGCCATGTTGGAATTCCAGGCAACGAGGAGCGGACAAAGGCGCAAAAGAAGCGTTAAACCAAGATTGCTCAGATTTCATTAAACGTCATCAGATTTTAAATGCCATATTTCTAGATATGTCAAAAATTTATGGGAACAACATTGCGATGAACAAACCAACAACAGTCTACACCAAATTAGTCCTGTGGTATTGCGCGAACTGCCCTCCCTAAACGGTTTTCGCGACGATATGGAAACACACAGATTAAAAATATGACATTCTTACACTACTCACAAACACCTCTTAAGAGATGAATCACAACCCGAATGTATAAGCTGTCAGGAACGGTACACAGTAAAACACATCTTGATAGATTGTATAGATTCAATCACATTCGTTCTCGTTGTTATAGAGTTAACTCAATGAGAGAGCTCATTGAAAAAGCAAATTCTAACAAGGTCTTAGAATTTCTAAAAGAGATCAATATGTATTCGTATGTATAGATTACCATTAATTCTAGCGTTTTAGTGTATTCAAGAGTTTATCTTATATTAGTAAAGTCTAAATGCGACAAAGTTACCAGGAATGACACAATATGACCTGCAATAGGTTGGCGGTGTCGTTAAACCAGTCAAATAACTAACTTACTCTTGGAAAGTTACTTTTTTGGTGATTCACAAAAAATTGGCTAAATGGGGATATTTACAATCTGTTGGTTGCTAGTTTTCAAACGCTTTGTCTCCCACAATTTTGACCAGATTCCCTTGATATTTTGTACGAATTTTCAATAACCGGTTTTTAAATATGACGACAACTTTTATCGGCTGATCACAATGTCTCTGGACATTCTTGTTTAACTGAATAGCACTTGTGTGCCGTTAGCCTAAATTGAATATTTTTTTTGCTTTGCAGGGGTGCCTCCTCCCACTTTAAAAATTGAGCACCACCGACAGATGTACAATAAAATGTTGCTTTGAGATTAAACAACAAGTAATTTTTTTCAATTTTTGGTATTGTTGTGAAATTGGTGTTGTGACAGCATTTATGAAATGTTTATTTCATTTAAAAGTTTGTCAATATAAACATTTAATTTTGTGTGATCCCCATTTTAATGGATTTTCTAGGCGTAATTACAATGCAAATCTCCACCATGTGAAGTACACTTCTGTTAGTCAAAGTCACTAACCATGGAGTATTTCAATAATTAAAACAAAAGGTCATTCCAAATAATGTTTATTAAATGACTAAAGTGCCATACTGGAATCTGTTACGCGAAGAAACCATTTATTGTATTTACGAACTTAAAGTAATTTTAACGTTATTCAGGTATTTACAGTCCAAGTATTATATACAATTATTACTCCTCCACATTTTTTTGGTGCAGCATGTATACCCATACATGCCATGCTTGTGACAAACACAAACAGAAGATAACAAGGTTTTAACAATTATAACATCTTGTTTACCTGTTAGAGAAAGGGAGATTACCCACTGATAATGACAGTCCCATTAACATCTTGCAGCATCAAGTCTAGACCATGTATTAATAAACGAAATAAACAAAGGAAAGATTATAATTACTATCATCTTAAGCATTGGGTTGGCATCAAGAATTGAGTGTAAAACAGTTCTATGTATCCATTCTAATAAGGAATCCTACGAAAGCACTGTGAGTTGATCCATAAACGTCTCCATAATCAGCTACCCCTGCTGCAACATAAACCTCTTCCTTTTCCTCACAGCGATAAACTCCAGAAATTGAACTTTGATGTATTGTACCATACGCAGTGACAGATTTCAATTCACATACGCCGCCTACATAAATCATGCCATCAATGCGATTCCATCCGCCATCTTCGTTTTCAGCATTTGTTATTGTCACAGAAAAATAATAAAAGCCGGAAAAGGGGCATGTGAATACGCTTGACGTTTGATTGTAGCTACTGCTTGGATCCAGCAACTCATTATCGAAAATTATTCTGTCACCAGTCTCATAGTAGCGATTTGTTAGACAGGTGGCCATAAAGCCAACAAATTCTCCAGTCACAAAGGCCCCGATCTTTTTTTCTAATTTAGACAACCTGTCATTTTGTAAGTGGATAATGTTCTGCTGTTTGTTGAGTTGGTTCTCATGTTCACGGAACTTTTGGTCACACCGGTTTTCAATTTGTATCAGTGAAGCCTGGTACGTTGTTAGGTTACTGTTCAAGCTTATCTGTAAATTCGATATATCGATTTTAATAGTAAGTCTAAACACCTCAATTAAAAAATGAGTTGTTGAATAATATTGTTACAAGTTGAAAACAACTTGTCAGTGGAAATTCAATGTAAAGATGTTCCTTCAAATAGAATTATCTTTTTAGGTATTAAAGTTAAGAGAGATTTCGTGGTCACATTGAACTTGTAAAAAATAAGTATAAAATAAATGAATAAGTATAAAATTAATAAATTACGTATATATATATTTACAAATATATATATATGTTCACTTACATTCATAATGCAAATAACTGCAAGACAACCGATTATCTTTATCCAGGTATCCATCTTTATTTTGCCTGTTAGGTCACTGTAGGCTTTATTGAAAAGGACTTTATAAACGATTATATCCTTATGTGCGATTATATTTACTGCAGCTTGATTAGACACTGTTATTCAATAAAACACAACAAAATTTATGCAATTTTTATTAAACGTTTGAAGTACTATATAAGAGTCTAAATAGGAAAGGAGATAGAAATTCTGTCTTGTTTCCGATTGACGTAGTTTGCCCAAAAAGTGAAACGAAACAGTAAATGGGGTTTAATTTGGGGGATTTCCTTTTCTGAAAAAAGTCGAAACCGATGTTGGGTTAGATAAAAAGAAATCGCGTTTCGTTTCGCAAACTGCATTTAGAGATAGGGGGAGCGTGCTTATTGCATTTCGCAAGACGAAACGAGATTTTTAAAAAAGGACGCAAAGCAACTTATTTGTTCCAAAATGGCCTCTTAAAACATGCACAATAATTGAAATTTTCAAAAATTTAGAAAAGTATATCTGCAAGTATATTTTGTCGGAAAGTTATGCTAAACTATGCGAAATGGAACGAAACGGGTGAAAGTATTTTTTCATTCTTTTATTTAAAGGTAAATATTGACGATATACTAGAGATGCAAATATATAAAATAACATTAAAATATTATGAGAAAATCAAATTTTTCTTCACAACTTTCAGGAAAAAATCCAAATAAAGCCCCATTTAATGTTTCGTTTGGTTTCTCAAACTACGGTTTACTTCTGTTCTTAACTCAGGCTTGATCTTTGAAGTTTTCCAGCACAGTCAATGTCGCTATGTTAATATTCAATTTGCAGTCTATAACCCATCTTCATTTAGAACATATTTGGCTTTTTTCATTCCAAACAAGCAAACGTTGAGAGCACAGCCCACAAACAGAATGCATGATGGCCACCATTGCGATATTGAAACTTGGTTAAGGTCAAAATAAGAAAAATACCCATTGTAATATGTCATCTATATACCAACTATCACAGGGAAGAGATCATTAGGGCAAGAGTAACAGCCGGCGATGGACAGACTGAAGGATATCCCCCATAACTGTAGTCCCTCTCCTGCCGGGCTGAAGCCCCGTTGTAGGCTAAAAATACTAACTGGTGTGAAAGATGTCATGGACATCACTTATATACCATTGTTCTCTAGTATACGTACAGATGAGTCTTTGTCAATATCTAAAAACAAAGTGATGACTTTATTTAGCATGTTTGAGCGCTTTTAACGCCACTCCTCATTCTTCATTGTCATATGAACTGGGTTACTTTTTTAATTTCATTTCTGCGTATTATGTAGTGTGACAACCGGTTACCATGTGAGACCATAACGACCCCTAAGCACCTAGTGACATGTTCGATATAGCATCTGTTTTTAAGCAAACGCAGAGTAAAGATTTTGTGGGTAATGCGAGGTCCTGAATGGAAACTACCACTTTTTCAACGAAATTAACACTCCACGCGGATTGGGTCTGGCCTCCAAAGTTTCCCGTTTTTTTCGGACACAAATGGTAGCATATAGGAAACAAATGCCACCAGGGGATGGGTGAGGGGATTTACGATGAGTTGTTATTCTGTCGTACTTGAAATTTAAGCTGGACATGGTTGAAATGAGTTATCAGAATCCGTTTACGATATTTCGTACGAGTTGCAAGGTACAAAGACAAGTTGTTTTAATTACTGATTAATGCGAGATTAAGTTCAACCCCTCAAGTAAAAAAGACTTGTCTATAACTTCCAGCTTGAACACAATTACGTTACGTAAGGCCAGAATTTTACTTTCTGTCCACCTCATATAAGATTAAGCTAGACCGCTTTTGCTACCAAATAGTAAACATGACACTTGGGACAACAAATATTATGACCCCCCCCAAAAAAAAAAAATTAACTCTTTAAACCCCTACTTTCTCAGACGTGTAATCAACGTCTTGGGTGGAACGTTGAATACACATTAAAATCAACGTTTTGTGTAATCGTCAGAAAATAGCGACTTCCAGGGCACAACCAAAAAATAACCTCAACATACTCCTGCTCACAAAAATGTTAGCTATGACAGTTCGCTTCGAAAATAGATCAAAAATAGGGACATAAAGCAAGGGAATTTCAGAAGCATGCAACTCGTTTACCGGCTCGTTTAGAAAAGCTTTGATAATTGACTTCATAAATATCCTTCGTTACCGGATGACCCGAGGGTATGTCGTCCCTTTATTGATGCCTGAACAATGTCGGTAGGTAGACGTCATAGAGTTCCATAATCAACAAATGTTGTCCTGAGGCAAAATATTTACTTGGATAATAAATTATTATGACGTCAAAAGCATTAATATGACGCAATATGGTAGCAAATAAGTGGTTCACTGTTCGCATGTACAAAGTGTTTTTAGTGGTTTTAGGGAGTTACGTGGAAACAGGAAAATGACAAAACTAAGAAAGGTAAAAAGTATAGAACTTAGAGGATTCTCTGGAATAAAAAGGATAATAATGAGTAAAAAATAAAAGACAGATAACTGGCACGCTTATAATCAAACTTGCAGTCAGTTGTAATGTGAAGCTGTAACTGTTAAAGGACGCAAAACGAGGCTCGCTTTCAATTTCACTTTCAGTTGAAATCAGTTGAAATTTGGCGGCAGAGCGGTCAACATCTCGTCCAAGACATCAGTATTTATCAAATAACTAAAAATTGACATTAAAAATGACATTAACAGCACAATAATACCCGAAATACAGATAGACAAATATAATAAACAATGCAATTTTTGTAAAAGATAATCGAATTTAGACGTGAAACTAGTTATAGCATTTTTTTAAACTTTTAAACATATCACATGACATTGATTGGCGCTGTTAGAAGCAGGAGGCTTATTAAATGAATTTCATTTACAGTTTTATTTGCAGCTAATTAGTACCTTGATATAATTAGCCGAACTGATACAATAACACGTATAGCAAAATGGCATCCTTTCATCTTAGAATAAACTTTGAATGGCTTTTATCTATAATTGTTATGCCATTCGGCAAGTTACTGCAGCCCACAACCAAAATATTCGTTTCAAATACGGTTTGCTTATATTAATTCAGGGATATGAAACATCGCCACTGTGGAAAATAGGCTCTTCCCACTTATCCAGGGATAACATAAGTTTTTTATAGCTCAGCCTTTAAAGCCAGAGTGACTAGAGAGGGGAGTCGCTTCTTCTGAGCGAAGTGATAGACTTAGAAACTTTCTATATTGCTAGCCTTTACATAAACAGATTAGTACGAATGAAAAGTCAACGCAATAACTTAAACTGGGAATGGGGGCCTCTTAGTTTTCAAAGCAATAGGAATGTTCGGCTGAAGGCCGCAAAGAACATAGACTCCAAAAAACTTAATGTTTAATACAGAAACTTGACTCCTACCAAAACGGTTTATTTGCAACAATATTGCGGAAACATAAATTGACTTTAAAGATCACTTTAGTTTGGTAATTCGGAAAGTTCCCGGAGTTCTAAACTTAGACGAGGGAGAGACAGGAAGTTAAAAATCGGTGAGAAAATGAAATACAGTAGACTTGGAGGACAATAACGGGATTTCACACAGAACCTGCCCTGTTATGCGTTCCTACCTTTCGACCGGATAGCCCGCATTGATTTTCCTTACCTCGTGCAAACACTGCCTGCTTATATAAGCACAGACTTTTAGCATGCCTCTGGCGAAGGCTGCTCGTGCTTTGCTGGCGTTGATGCTCGGTGTAAAATTATTATTGATAAAACACAATATTTAAGCAATCTTTCTCCTCAAAATTTCACACAGCACCAGAATGGATACCCACCTCCCTGACACTCATGTAAAATTTCAAATTTTAACCAGTTCGCCTTTTCTGACGAGTTGCGCAGAAATGATTTGCAGAGAAAAAGGTGGAAAATCCCATTCCAATAGGAACGTAATTACTCTGGGAAAGTAAAACTTTCCAAGTGCAATCGCATCAAAACGTTACAAAATAAACATCACTGCTGAGAAATTTGCTGTTGAGCCGAGTGCCACCACAGTGTAGACTCTTTCGACTCAAATGTTCCTTATGTGATACTTAACAAATGAAATGTGTCTTTCCGCTACGGAAGTTTTCGTTTCCATTTCACCAGTTTGGATCTACTGTAACCATTCGTTCTCCTCCAATTGTAAATGACGTAAACGTCATATAGCTTGAAGGTGGCTCCGTCAGCTTAAGCAATGCCTGTTGCTGCAATATATTTCTATATCTCGAGTTCATTTGAGCATTTGAGTTGCATTGCATGACGCCCCCTCCCCCACCCCCTCGATCCACCCATCGCAACGATCCGGGTGCCTTTCAAATACTTTAGCATTACTGTCTGACTTGTATTATCTTTCTATACGTCCCATCAAGATGAGTTTTTGTTCTTCTTCTTTTTTACATTCATCGCTGTATATTTCTGAAGTGCGGAGACAAGCAGCGTGATATGCAATAAATCTCATCCTACGCGAAATTAGATATCAAACATGATATAAATAACTGAGATGTGTCATTTTACACTCTGCTTTAAAAAACACAAATAGATTTTGATTATCTTCAGTATGGCAGCCTTAGGAAAGAGGCGGAGGGGGCTGAGGAATGGTTTTATCTCTGCGAATATCATTCTCCCATCTGTTTATGTTCATTAAATAGGATACCCGATAACTCGAATCTCACTCGAATCAAAATGGTTGAATCATAGCAATGATCTTAACATGCCAAAATGCGATTTCTCTCTTTATGATAAGAAGATGAAAGGAAATTTTACTGTAAATTTTTCTTGCACAAGAAAGTACCCCGCAAAGTGTCGTCTCATTCCTGAATACGTTCAGTTGTGTATGACAGTAACATACAATCTTGTGACAACAGTATACGACACCGACGGTCTAGTTTAGAGCAGTTTACAATTAGTAAATTTATCCTTGTGCTTCTTATTTTCTATAAGATTTTATTATCTTTTCTAGCGTCATGACCGACATAAGCAGAAGTTCACGGCAAGGCCTGGTTTTTATCAAGGCTGTGTAGCGGGTGACTGAATTTCGGGTAGGGATGGAGAGCGGGGAAGTTTAGGTATCATGACGTCACAAAATGTGCACGTTGTGAATACATGATGATAAGATGTTATTAGCTGCATCACACTACATTTTATTACACCATTCATTTACATACCATCAATAAATTTTACCTTATGTTGTAAAGATGCAAATTTTATCGCTTTATTTATTTATTTCATTCTATTTGATGTATGAAATTTAACTTTTCTTATTCACTTGTCACATGTCTGCATTTTGTAAAACCTGATACATTTCTCTATCTGTGTACTCAGAAACTTTCTTCTTACTTTATTAGCCCTTGCTTTACATGCGACTCGAAACTTGCCTTTTTTATTTTTTAACTTTTTTCTTAAGTTCAAAAAGTCTATTTTTTTACTTCAAGTAGTTTATCGGTATGAAGCCCCACTTTTACATTCGCCATAGGTTTAGTTTTCTTTAAAAGGTCTTGGAAATAACCAGAAAAAAATCTTGTTTTTTAGGAAAGTCAGGTTCCTTTTTAATCAAATATTGTTCATAGCAACTGACATAGAAACAACTCCCCGTAACTTAGCATCAAACTTGATAAATAAAGTAGTTGCTGTGAAAAGACAATGAGTTTATGGGACAAGTTTTATTTAGCAACTATGCCATGCCGGTTTATCAACACCTGATCAATTGATCATTTTTTTTAAAATACAAGTTTCACTTGTCACATCGAGAATCACTTACAACGAAAAATAAACTGAACAATTTTTGATTCAGCCGACGGTATGTTGGTGGGGGTGAGGTTTGATTCACTTATTTGAGGCAGTTTATAAGTGACGCGGTAACAGACTGAGGAGTAACAGCTGCACCGTTTGTTACCAATGATCGCTCCCCCGTTACCCAATAGCCGACAATCAGTCATGGATGGCTTCATCAAACAAAGCGCGGTATCAGTGTCTCGCGGAAACGCATCATCATGGTCTCGTTGAAATCGAGGGATTATATTCTCATAGAAAACGCGGAATCATAGTATCGCGGGAAACGTGGAACCATAATCTAGCAAAAAACAGAGTTTCGCGGAAAACGCGTAATCACAATCTCGCAGCAAACGCGTCACCACAATTTCGCCGCCATAGTAAAAATTTCGGGGATCTAGCTGGGTGAAACAGGCAACCAATTTGAAAGTTACTCCACTAATGTAACGCACACGTTGTACAACGGGGCTTCAATTAACTTCTATTTATTTTGAGGTTTTGATGAGCAACGTCTGACAATGCTTTTTATGAGAATTTATATATCATATCGAATGACACGAAAACCACACAGTTGTTTACCCAGCTCAAACCCGTTCTTACTACCCGAAATTACAAGATTGCGGTGAAAGTGAGACTGCCATACCTCATAACCTCACCCAGAATATATTGTCGCTGCTGATCAAGGCTTGTATAGAGTAAGGTGGGGCAAGACGCCCATGCGGGGTTAAAGGCCCACTCAACGTTATTTTGAAATGTGTTACATTTTTCACTCAAAATCAAAACTGATCGAAGCGCCACATGACGAAAGCACATGTAATCTAAATAAAACCACAACAGTGGCACAATGTTGCAAGTAAAGACACTATTTAATTTTAGGGGGTCAATTTCATAAGAATCAGAATTTTTTGGGAAGCCATAGAAATTTTTATAGGTTACAGATTTTAGGGTAATATCATGTAATTAATAAGTGGCCTTGCTGTTTCTAAAAACATAACAGAGTGTAATCGATGATAGGCGATAGTAATTTTTTGAGATGATATTCACATTGTACCCTTCGAGGGGCACCCGTGGGCCTTTTGCCCCAGGTATGGGGCAAAAGGGCCACTAAAGGCAAAAATTTTTATTAATTTTTCATGAAAAGTAAAAAGTTTTAATAACTGATTCACTATTGTGGAGGTAGAGGGATTTGAGGTTGAACACCAACCAAAAGATAAGGAACATATCTCAACTCAACAAAATTTTATAGCAAATCGCGCTTAAGGGGGGCCTCTTGCCCCACCTTACTCTACTTCGCGCAGTATATTATCTGCAGATTACCAATACCGGTGTCATATAGCTTTAACCAGTCCAACTACCAACCAAATTCCGAGTATAGGCTGAGAGAGACTCCTTTTCTTACCTAGTCTTCAACTGACAACGTTGAAATGCCTTTCTTTTCTCTTTACCATAAATTTACATAAAGATGCTTAAAAAAAGAGTGAATTGTCAACAATAGTGAGTATGCGTGACGAATGCACTGACCTCGAACGTTTTGTACGATCTATTCACCACACAACAGTTTTACATAACCCCGCCCTTCTTACTTATCCTCCCCCTTTTCCTCGATTTCTATCTTGTTAATAAGGTTATCTCCCGCAGTTTATTACACAAACAAATGACAGGAGCTGCCTCTTGTCAAGGGCACGCCTTTTACGGGTGTCGCTTAGATTACGTCACGTTAATGTCGCCTAGCTGTCACCTTTTAATAAAAACAAAACAAAGCAGACACAAGCTGTGCGGCAGGTTCGGCTGAATTCGACAACCCGAACTGAGCTTAGACCTAATCAGATGAAAGAGTTTTTCCGGACAGTTGAAACTAAGGCCACAGCTGCATCTGATAGGTTATAGGCAGCTTAGTCAGTGAACTCGAAAAAGCCATACCAGTTGTCATGGTTATCCTTACATCGGACTTTTCCGTCAACTCAGAACGAAGATTGAGCCGAAACATTCAGTGACAATCTCCTGGTCCATATATGTTCAACTTGGGCGCATCTTTTCGAAGTCAAGCCAACCTATACTACCAGCAAAGAGCAGATTGATAATAAATTGAGGTGAAGACAACTCATCAAACCAGGTCATGTATTCATACTGTACGTGACTGTATGTTTTGTTAGTTTTGTTTTTAGTTTTTTTCCTTGTGGTGTATTAAGTTGAGAAATGTTGTTATAAGAAACTATGAGCAATCTAAAAGGCCGCGTGGAAGGAATCAAACAGATGCAGCGTTAACGTAAACGAGTTCTTTCTCCTGCTAAAAATAATTACAGAAAGCTACTGGTCCATATTAGCTCCAAATGACGTCTTAATTGAGGTTTACAGACACAGATACACTTTAAAATCAACACACACATTGTACCTAAGATACCTGCAAAATATGACCTCTTCCCCCCACTCACCATACACCCCGTTAATTTGGCAGCTTGTCTCTGGTGTAGATAACATGTACATGTATTTGTGGTCAGTGTTAACCTGGGGCGGCTACGAACAACTTCGCCAATCATGCTCACAACAAAAAGGGGAATATTTCACACAATGCAAACAAATATTTTTGGAAACTGTTCAGACATTCTCCAGTCGACAGTGAATTTCAAAGACGCTACATTTGAGCAAACAGCACTCACTGGAATTTTATGCTCAATTTTATGTACTTCCTGTACTGTGGCAGAGATTTGGTGAGAGTTAATCTTCTTGAATGCATTTCAACTAATGGAAATAGCAAAACTGCATTTCTCGCGAACATTGCAACACCTTCAATATTCTCTATATATAAAATGCGTCAAATATAAAAATTCATCTGTCTCAAGGCACCATCCAAAGAAGTTAGTTAGCTGTTACCTGGTGAAGTGCAACAAGGACATCTTCGTTGGTGACGTCATTATTCACGCTTCACTTCAGCAAATCCCGGACTGACTAGAGAGAAAGAGAGAGCAGAACACGACGTGGTTCTTTTTTAATGCGATTAAAGTTAATATATGTGTGTTTTAGCTGTAATTGATTAATGTTAATTCGCATACGTCGTATACGTAATTACCCAACGAACACTGAACAAACCAATATTTTGCTACACATTCTATTCTAAATCTTGCTAGATAACAACGGTTTTTAGGCCAACCGGCTTCGTCTGGCTGGTCTTATAATATCTTCAGAGGGGCATCCGTCGTCTGCATGCACGCATCCTCGTGTGTAAACTTTTCGCTAAAATGCTTCTTCCTCTTAAGTTTTCATTTCATTTGCAATTTTGCTCTCTTGAAAAATTTGATGATCCATCAAAATTTGGCTAAATGGGCATTTAAAGCGTTTGGTTGTCAATTTCCAAAATATTTCTTCAGCCACAATTTTAATTATTTTAATTAGATTTTCTTCAAATTTTTACCCAATTGTTCTGTATGTAGGCCTCTCTTGAAAAATAAGTTTGTTTAAGCGCTCCAATGAAAATTGGCCAAATATAGGGCATTTTCAATTTATTAGTAGCCAACTTTCAAAATGCTTCTTTTCCAACAATTTCCAAAAATAGTTGCATTCTTTTCCAATTTTGCTCAATTGTTTTCTTGATGCTTCGCTCTGAAAAATTACTTTCTTTGCCGATCCGCCAACGATTAGCCAAATGTGATGGAATTTATAACTTTTTGTTAGAAAATTTAAAAATGCGTCTACTCACACCATTTGAATCAGATTAGTTTTAAATTTTGGTCGAATTTCAAAATGTTTTCTGGGTAGGCTACCGAAAACTGGAGACATCTTCAATTTTTAGCCGACTTTCCAAAGGTTTCATATGGGTTGTTCTCACTCGTAGGTATTCCTTTCTTCTCTTTTGCACCCCGTCGGTTTCTTTACTTTTTCTAACCGTTTTCATTTCGGCCAAGGCAATTGATTCTGACTTGATCAGTTATTCATTTATTTTAATTTTACCATTATTTTTTGCAAGCACGTTGCAAAAATCTCCACCCAACCCCCACACCACGAAAAGAATGTTATCTCCATTTTTCGCACATAAACAACTGACCAATATAACATGTTTTAATCAATACACATATATGTTTTGTTCCTCGAGATGCGGTCTTTGTCAAACGAATCGGAAATTGCGTTCTACAGGTTTACAAAGAACAAAAGAACAAGACACGAATTTTAAATCGATAAAGCAATTGAACCACAATGATGTAAGAGCACTTTTAGACCCATAATTAGACAAGTGTAACACCTGTATTTAGGCCCGCGTTAGTCATCCATCACATCAATAAGAGGCCTATCTCACAAGGTTTTATGTGGTAAAACAAAAATATGCGACATATAATTTATATATAATATGCAATTTATCTAGAAGGTTCTAATACAGAAGACGAGGTGGCCGAGTGGTTAAGGCGATGGACTGCTAATCCATTGGGCTCTGCCCGCGTGGGTTCGAATCCCATCCTCGTCGGTACATCTTTTATTTATTTATTTTATTTATTTTTGTCCTTTAAGTCTCTATTCGAAAGTAGTATTATTGTCAACAACATTGCTGCGCAACAATGGATGTTCATTCACCCCCCCCCCCCCCCAAACAGGTGTTACATTTCTGCTTGAAGTGAGCCAAAGTTAATATCAAAACAATGAAATTGAAGCAGACAAATTTTGCGGCAAAATGTTGCCAAGTCTTAATTAGTATTTGTTTTAAAGAGTGGTTCGTGATATACGCGGCGCGAATTTTGTGTTTTAATGCAGCAGTCTTCTTCTAACAGAATGCATAATAAACGAAACACAAATTTTAAATCGATAACGCATTTTAGCCATAATGACCGGGGGCATCTAAGAGCGCTTTTTAAATAAGACACCTGCAATTACTGTACTTTGGCCTATATAAATCAATCCCGACATCCTTTCTCATAAGGATTTATAGGTAAAATAAAGCAACAAGAAACCCATACCCGCAAGACGAGATGATCGAGTGGTTAAGGTGATGGACTGCTAATCCATTGGGCTCTGCCCGCGTGGCTTCGAATCCCTTCCTCGTCGGTACAGTTTTCCTTTATTTTTTTTATTTATTTATTTTATTCTGTATTCGAAAGTGCTATTACTGTCAACAAGATTGTTGCGCAACAATGGACATTTATCCATCACCCAAACAGGTGTCACGTTGTTCTTATCTGATGTCCGTTCTCTAGCAGTGAGCCAGAAAAAATGTTTCTGTCACAAGCTGAGAAAATAGTACTCATAAACAGAAGAGCTATTTCGGTTTTATCTAAAAGCATAAGTATCAATTGATTTTGAAAGTTCTGTTACATGAGCAGTTAATGAAATCAGTTGACTGGACAATTAACCTTTCTGAATACGACCCCTGCATAATCCGGCCAAACATTCTATCCTCTACAACCTCCGGATGGAAAGAAAGCAAAGCAGTTGTCAGGATCAAATCGGTAACGTTGTATAACAACAGCAGAATTGGGGTAATACCAGAATTTTCATACTGCGCAAACAAAACTGTGATTTGGATATTCAATAACTTTCAGCAGCTCGGTGATATGAGTACATTCCACTCAATATCACTGACTAATGTCTTACTGAAGACCGGTGTAAACAAACTTTGAAATATAAATGCAGTCTATTCAATCACTTGATTCACTTACTCTTGAACTCTTTTCATGAAAGCGCCACAATAACTGAATCAAATCGCACAAAAATGAATAAATAAATAAGTATACATAAAAAAAATGTATGACAACTCCCCGGCTCTGTTTTATTTGCGTTATCAGTGCATTAACTTAAACACAAGTTGAGCCGATTTCTCAAAGTAATAGGGGTGACAGAAGCGCGTCCTTAATGACGCTAATAACTCAGGAAAGCAACACTTTCCACCCCTCTTCCCACGCCCCTAAGTATATGGGATGGCAGGTTTTGGGGTTATCAGCGCTGGGACGATTATGTATTAATCTGTGAACAGGGAAAATATAGAAGATATCGGACAAATAGGGAGTCATAATTGGTATTCAGTATAGTAACGGGGATGACACGTCACTGTGGAACGACAAACGTCGATGGTGACGTCCGACACTCGTCGCTGGTGACGTCTAACACACGTCACTTTTAGCGTCTGAGCCGTCATTGGTGACGTCTAACACACACGTCGTGTCAAGCAATGACCAATGTCAGCTATGACCGAAATCCGAATGGGTGAAGTCACATTTAGGACGCGGTGGCGCAAAGCATCCGCGTTATTCAGGAACCGGCAAAAGCAAATGAAAAGGCCAGTCGAGTTTTTCATGAACAGAAAGGTATGGGAGAAGAGTAAGGTCACTTTGAGAAGCCATATTTTCTATGAAAACGCACCGCTGTAATTTCACTTTCATTATTTAAAACAAAACTGCTGAACTAGGAAATAGCTTGAGCCACAGAGAGACACGATCCCCAGTGTAAGGCGGAAAACCATGAAATCGGTGCTAAAGTTGCTTTGCACAGTACCAACAGCTGCCACTGTCATCACGTTTTTCAGAATTGCAGCAGTTTTGTATTTTTAAATTCATCTATAGCTAGGTTTTGGCAACCCGCAGTGTCTGTTTTATCCATGTGTAAATTTTTTGTAAAATCAGAAGAATATTTTTGTTCTAATAACAATAAAAAATACTGCCATTCTGAAAATGTTTATAAATCTGAACAAAATACAACGTTGCACACCTTCAATAGGTGCTGTATCCGTAACATGTGAGCTTCAAAATATCCGACCTTTTCTTTCGGAGATAAAGCCCGGACACACAAGCGGACAGACGGACACGCTCATAACTATATCCTTCCCTTAAACGGGAGATCGGAAGATAATGACTCAACTACAGCACAAAATAACAAGAAAAATTGGACAATTCATATTGCTGCATACAACTTAAGCCAATTTTAGATTTGCGGTTATTTTCTTTATTTATCTCACATAAGTTCCTGCTTGTTGCTTTTGTAAATTTTTTTCAGTGAAACTTTCATGGATTCTTCAAAAAGACCATTATTAAAAACTAAGACAAAAACTTGTTCTATCTGAAAACTTGCCACTCTACTTGTACTTTTAATACACAACCCATAAATAGTGTAACAGAAAACACTAAAACATAAAGAGACTTCACTGCAGCAAAACTACTGCAATACACAACGATACCTAAAAACAAACGTGTTTTGTATTTTACTTCCAGTTAGTCTCTGTTATTGCTATTTCATATTTTTTCCTCCTCATCCTGTAGCGCTAGCTTAACGGGATTAATATCAACCTAACAAGAATCAACAGTACGCCATACATGACGACGGTCTTTCTACGGGCGTCGAGATAAAAGCCGTCACCTATTCCACACACAATGACATGTCCACTCTAACACATTAAATATGTCCCTCAATTATAATCATAAACATTAAACAAAGTAGATGGTCCGAATACTGTCAATATCAGAAAAAAGGTGAATGAATATGACAAGTTGTGCAATTAAAACCTTAGAGATTTTTTTAACGTTCTTTGCTTTTAATTCATTTTCCACTGCCAAAATGTGATGTTAGTAGTACAATGGGGGTTTTGTACACAGTTGGTATAAATGTACTCTTGTTTCCGCAAATTATGTCTCATATTACGAAGCAAAAGATTGAATAATTTACAAATACCTATAAGATACTCACACAATTCGTCATGTCAAACATTGGATCACGGTAAATATATCCACAGAGTGGGGAGGGTAATCATCAAAACCCTCACCCCAAGGCAGGATAACAATGACCTGGGCGAGAAGGAGACACATACTAGAACCTCAATTCAGGAAGGGAAACAGTGTCTTGGGAAGGGAGGGGTGGGGTGGGAGGGTGCATATACCAAAACGCTCACCTCAGGGCAACATGTCATTTGCAGGGAGGAAAGCCCTAACCTCATGACAACATAACAATATCCTACGCGGGCAGGGTGAGGGGTGCACATCCTAAATCTCCCACCTCAAGGCAGGATAACAATTGCCTGGGCGGGGAGGGGCGAGAGGTGCAAATGCAAAAGCCTTCACTTCAAGACATGAAAAATGTCCTGGCCGGGTAGGGATGGTGGAAGGGGGCACATACCCAAGCCATCAACTCAAGGCAAGATAAAAATATCCTGGACGAGGTGGGGAGGGAAAGGTTCATCCACCAAAACTTTCACCTCAAGGCAGGATAGCAATAGCCTGGGCTGGAAGGGCGGAGCTGCACATACCAAAGCCATCATCTCAAGGGATGTTAACAATTTCCTTCGCTAGGAGGGGGAGGGGGAACATACGAAAGCCCTATCTTTAAGCAGAATAATAATGAGGGAAAGTAAAGGAGCAAATACCAAAAAAACTCTCCTCAAGGTAGGATAATAATGTACTGGGCGGGGAAGGGGAGGGTGGTTGCACATACCAAAGCCCTTACATCAAGGCAGGATAACAATGACCTTGACGGAGAGGAGAGAGGGAAATAATATCAAAGTCCCAACCTGATGGTAGCATAACAATACCCTAGACGGGGAGGGGCAGGAGTGCACATGCCAAAGCCCCCACCTCAAGGCAGAAGGGTTGAGGGTAACCCACAGAAACCCGCACCTCAAGGCAGGATAAAAATGTCCTGGGCCGGGAGGGGGAGGGGACACATACCAAAACCTTCATCGCAAGATAGCGTTATCTTTGGCAGGAAGGGGGAGAGAACATACCAAAAACTTCATGTCAAGGCAGGCTTAATGTCCTGGGAGGGGAGGAGGTGGGGTACATACCAAAGCCATCATCTCAAAGCAGATTAACAATGTCCTGGACGAGGAGGGGAGATATACCAAAGCCTCCACCTCAAGCAGATGCCATCAGTCTGCTCTTACAACAGTCCAGATTCCTCCCTCAATCTTCTCATAAGTTTATTATTGACCACTACTGCTATTTTGGTATCTGACCTACAAATAATGCTTTTTTGAACAAAATAAATCCGAGACATCCTTGCGTTTTGAAAGCTGTTATAATTCCAGAACTGTTCTCCCTTCCTTGTCTTCTACAGTGAGATCACAGTGAAGGTCTGAGAACAGTGCTTGCAGAGTTTCTACCAATTTGGCATTTTTAGCGCAAGAGAACAACTTACTTTTGAGCTTGTATTCCAAAGAGAACGTGAGAGGGGTGAAGCAACGAGTTTTGATTGCTTCGTTAACATTTATTTCAGGTGCTTTAAAAAGTTCTTTCACACACGCTGGGTTTCCGGTATACATTGCAACGTGTAGTGCATTCACGTCACCAATGGCCTTGGCATTGATATCTGCACCGCGTTCATTCAGTAATGAGACCGCCTCCACCTGACTGCTCATCGCTGCCGCTTTTCGAGGAATTGTGTTGTGATTCGCTTTCCCATCCACATCTGCGCCGTTGTGGATCAGTGGTTCTATTTTGCCGGAATAAGAAGAGGTGTCCATCCATTCTTGTTGATGTCATTGACACGCGCGCCGTGGCTGAGTAGAACAGACAGGGTACACACAACCCTCCCAACGGTGGCTACACACACAAACGACATCTGATGGCACTCAGCAGCACTGATATTCGCTTCTCGATCGATCAGTTCTAGTGTGATATCACAAAATCCATTTTGCGTCGCCACCCAGAGCGCCGTTCTCTGTCCAACTTCAGATGCGTTTACAGATGTTCCATGCGCTACGAGTGACTACGCTCATGTGACCATTCTGTGACGCTTTCCACAATGGTATTTGCTTGCTGACGTCAGAAACATTCACATCCTCCCCAGTATCTCCATGCGGATATTTTGTGACGCCATCCAGGTGTACGATTGTCTTGATCCGGGCCATTGCTAATCAGGTATCATTATTGCCGTTAAATGGGCGTGAAGTGACCCTTATCCGTGACATTCTCAACGGCGCCATGTTGGATCAGGAGTGACGTCACGGCTACCTGACCACTGCGAGCGGCCATGTAGAGTGGTGTGCAGCCATCCCTGTCAAGTGCCTCTAGCCCCACTCCCTCCTGTGCAGTCGCCACATTAAGTGACGTGCTGCTATTTTGTTTTTGATACTGACGTCAGCACCATGTTTTAGTAATGCTGCTAACGCATCCACTCGGCCATGCTTCGCTTGCTGCTAATAAGGGTGTGCACCGGGCATTATCGCAAGCATTTACTTCAGATCCGCCGCTTGGCACCACAGCACGGTATCCATAATACACAGCCCAGTGCGACGACGTTGCGCCAATGTCATTCCTAGTGCTCACAAAGTTACTGTCAGTGTATATATACGAACTTTCCTTTCTCTATCAATGTCACTGGCAATTGCGTAGTACAGAAGGGTTGATACGGTCCCGTTTGGAATGTTTGCATCTGCTCCTGCGCATATCATACCTTCCACTCAGCTGACCTTTGCCTACCAGGTCCTGGAACGCTATTTTCCTATACATAGGTCCAAGCAGGTCTAGCTATTAATTTTTTTCGCCGCATACTTGATTCGGTTCCAAGGTGTTCTATATATAGGAGTTATTTTGTATCGATTAGCATTGTTTGCAGAAGCATTTTTCGCTATTAAAGTGGGTCATCTGATATCTTGTGTTATGAAAAGCAGCTCACCATTTTGACACCGAAATGCCCTACCCCCTTCTCCCACCGAGGTGCGTCATCGAATGCGCAGTTATGAAGAATGCCTTTCTAGTGCTTTTTGGGCAATGGGAAAGTAAGAAGACGAGGTAGTATATCATGGCTATAACTACAGGGTACAGACCGTTACTGTTGCCTTGGATAAAAGGGTTTAAGTTGCGTTTATAGTCGGACCTACTGTAGCAGTCGGCCAATGGACCCACGCACGAGGGGGGCAGTCGCACCCACGGATGGACGGACGGACGGAAACTAAGGAGACGCAATGGAACTGTTTTGACGCGTTTATTGATGATTCAACGGTGAAACAACATTGGTTCCTCACATCTCCAACTCTGACAGCACAGCACCGTATCACATGTAGCCTGGAATCCTCATTTTTCGCCCAATACAAATGACTTTCCTCAAAATTCTTATAGTCACATGGCTTTAGAAAAGTCTACTTCGACACGTTGTTCTCCTTGACAGAAATCCGGCAGAAATGCCGAATTCACGGCAAGGGGAATTATTTATGCGGTTTGGAAGATACGCTCCGTTGAACAATGTGAAACATTCGAAACATCACCTGACACAGTGTCACAAGACAGAACCATTTGTTTAGCGAACCAAAATATACCATTGCGCATATACAACATAACATGGCTCCCCAAAATTAATTCATAATTTTCTAATTTAAACTCATTTTTACATCCAAGACAATTATACACAATGTTCTATAACAAAAACTTCTTTTAACACATGGCTCCTCGATGGGGAATCGATGTATTGTTACGATGAGTCTGCACTGACTAGCAGAACGAGTTTATGTACGGGTCTTTCCAGATATTGACTGGAACTGTCGTCTTTTTTGCCTAAGAAAAGTTTAACTTTCCTAACAAGACCATCTTTGGAGGGATAAATCTCGACCACTTTAGCTAATCGCCACAGATTACGTGGTAAATTATCATCAGAGATCAGTACAATGTCTCCATTTACTAAGTTTCTGGAAGGTTTTGTCCATTTAGAACGCGACTGAAGTGAACTGAGATACTCAGATCGCCAACGAGTCCAAAATACGTTCAGCAAATACTGAACTCTGCGCCAACGCTTGATACTATACAAGTCACCTTTGGAAAATTTAGACGGTGGCGGCAACAGCACTCGAGACTTTAGAGTCAGTAAATGATTTGGGGTTAAGGGCTCCATAACGGAAGGGTCATTCACAGTCAGAGTTGACAAAGGTCGGGAATTTAGAATAGAAGCCACTTCAAACAAAAAGGTTCGGAGAGAATCGTCGTCTAGTTGAGATCCGTTCTGAACTAACATAACATTCAAAATGTTTCGAACACTACGGATCAATCGTTCCCACGTCCCACCCATATGGGACGCACTGGGCACATTTGTCTTAAACTCGAAAAGACAATCGTTGTTCTGAAGAAATCTATCTATCTCCTTTTTGTTTGACTGTAATAAAGTTCTAAATTCGTTCTGTGTTCCTACAAAGTTGGTACCCTGATCGGACCTCAACAGCGCGATGGGGCCTCGAACAGCAAGAAATCGCCTTAAAGCATTGATAAAGGCGCTAGTGGACAAATTAACTGCCACTTCTAAGTGCACTGCACGAGAAGCTAAACACGTAAAAATAACGCCCCATCGCTTCAACTCTTTTCGACCTTCTTTAATGAAGAACGGTCCGAAATAATCTACTCCAGTGTAGTCGAACGGAGCACTTTCCTTAACACGGTCGGAAGGAAAATCTGCCATCTTTTGGGCTTGGAAAGCGCCACGAATCTTCTTGCAAATGACACAGCTAGAAACTGCACGATAAACTTCAGCAGAACCGCTAATTACCCAAAAGCCTGCCGCCCTTATGGCGTTGAGTGTAGCTAAACGACCTTGATGGTGAATTTTCCGATGATAAAATTCAATCACCAAGCGTGTAATGTGATTCGATTTTGGCAGAACGATTGGATGGATATCGTTCGAAGACAACTGAGAGTGTCTAAGACGTCCACCCACTCTAATCAGGTTCAAACTATCTAAGTAGCAGTCTAAGCGAAACAGAGAACTAATACGCTTAATTTCACGATTTCTGCGACTACAAACCACTCTATCGATGTCGTTGCTACGAGCTTTTACTGCTTCGAGAATTTCCATTTCTCTTCGAAAAGCTTCCAACTGCACCTTGTGGATTATTTCTCTTTCAGCTTCACGCAAATCTACCACAGAAATGTCCTCTACTAAAGGACGGGACACAGCTTTGGATCTTGTAACAGGACCGGATATAAGTGACTTCAAGAAATTCTTGAATTTCAAACAGAGTGCCACAGCCCTAACTAACTTGCTCCAGTCTGAAAAATAAGCAAACCTCTCCATATCAAAGCTTTCAGAAGCCAGAGAAGCAAAGAGCTTGACATGTTTAACCTCGGGATCATCGTCAGACAGATCAAAACTAGAAGTTTGTTCTACAACAAACGAACCGTCCCAAAGAAATTCTGGACCAATAAACCACCTGCAAGAATCGGTGAAACTTGATACTCGCATTCCTCTACTAGAGTCATCGGCAGGATTTTTTGAGCCTTCAACAAAGTTCCACTGTGCAGGAGAAGAAAAGCTTCGGATTTCTTGTACTCGATTTGCGACATACACGTGAAATGTACGAGATTGATTGTGGATGTAGCCCAGAACGACTTTACTATCTGTCCAGTAAACGTTCGTAACTTCCTTGTAGGTTAACTCCTTGGACAGCATGCGAGAGATCCGAACTGACAAAAGAGCAGCTACTAATTCCATACGAGGTATTGTTATCGACTCGATAGGTGCAACACGGCTTTTTCCCATCAAAAAAGAGACATGAACTTCGTTTTTCGCATTGAACAGCCGAGCATAGGAAACTTGTCCGTATGCTATCGAGCTAGCATCAGAGAAGTGATGCAGTTCGACTTTAGTAACATCACCAAAATTCTTTGGTTTTAGACACCTTGGAATAAACACTCTTGATAAGAGTTGCAATTCCGAACACCAGATGAACCATTTGACGGAAAGTGAATCAGAAACCTCGTCATCCCAAGAAAAACTATTTCTGCAAAGTTCCTGTAGAAATCATCTACCGCGGAGAGTAAATGGTGCTAGAAAACCAACGGGGTCGTACATTGAGCTAACAACTGAAAGGATGCCTCGACGTGTCACAGGTTTATTGTTCAAAAAAACTCTGAAACCAAAACTATCAGATTGAACACACCACTCTACACCGAGGACACGCTCCATAGGAAGATGTTCAAAGTTCAGTTCGACGTTTTTAGCGGATGCCGCACGATCGATTTCAGGAATGTTCTGCAAAACAGTTTTGTCGTTTGACACAAATTTATGCAGGTTTACACAACCTTCTCGACATAAAGCCTTTGATCTTGATATAAGATCCGATGCATAAGAAGAACAAGCAACTGATTTGAGACCATCGTCAACATAGAAATCGTTTTCGATGAACTCTTTGACGTCTGAGCCGTAAGCGGATTCATGATCAGAAGCCATATGCCTAAAAGCGAATATGGAACACGCCGGAGAAGAGACGGCACCAAAAATGTGGACAGTCATCCTGTATGTTCTTAGTTCTTCAGTGATGTCTCCATTTGGCCACCACAAAAAACGCAAGAAATCTCTATCTTGTTTGGCCACTCGAAAATTGTAGAACATCTTTTCCACGTCACAAACAAAAGCTACAGGCTCACACCTAAATCGCGAAAGCACCCCAACGAGGGGATTGACAAAGTCAGGTCCTTGTAGTAGTTTGTCGTTTAGGGAAATTCCACAATACTTTCTGCTACAATCGAAAACTACACGCAATTTCATTTTAGTTTTGTGGTAAATGGCAAAATGCGGTAAGTACCAAACACCTTGAGTCTGATTGCCTTTAGGCTCTGGTACCTCTTCGGCATAGCCACGATCAAGAGTCTCTTTCATAAAGGCAGAGTACTCATCCCTGAAGGAAGAATCTTTTTTGAACTTGGACTTCAAAGTCCTTGTCTGAGCTTCAACTGCCGAACGATTGTTAAACAATTCACTTGAGGAAGCCTTTAATGGAAGAGGCATTTCGTAATGTCCAGATTCGTCTACTCGAATATTATTCGACATTATATTCAGGAATTGTTGATCTTCCTGAGACACCTTTTTGGTGGAACTGAAACCACTTTCATTGAAGTCTGACTGCAATAGCCTCAAACAGTCGACTGGATTGAAGACTTCCTTTACTGCAGTGCGAAAAGACATACTCCTAACTACATTGCCCTCAGTTTGAGTGTTGGTAAACCCAACAACACTCCACCCAAGCTCTGTTCGCTGAGCAAATGGACCATTGTTTCTGGATGGGATAATTTCTCGAGGACACAACAAGTTAGGACAGTTGTAACCGATGAGTAAAGCAATCGGGAAGTCATACAAAGGATGAACCAAATTCTTTATCTTGGACAAATGCGGGTGTAATTCGATCGTACTCTTAGTCGGAATGTGCGCCCGGTTTGCAGGCATAACATCTCTAGCATAAACTGGCGGAAGCTGAAACACTTGGTTTGAGTCAAAGCCTCTCACTTGTAATCCAGAATATTTCTCACTTTGTATGTGAGAATTCGCCTCCAGCATCGTTGACAAAATCAAATTGACTGGAATGCCCTGAACATCCAAGCTTTCACAAACATCAGCCAGAATAAAAGATTGGTCTGACTGTGAGTCAAGCATACAGTACACAGGTATCTCCTTCGACGGATTACTCGAGTGAGACAAGTAAATTGGCAATATCATAGTGCTCTGACTACTTGCAATCGTGTCAGAAGAACTACAAGCACTAGACGACTGCACACTAACTAATGGTTGACCATTAGACTTGGGAGCGAGTTGAGCTCCATGAGATGCGGTGTGATGTTTGCGTTTGCAAGTATCACAGGTAATGTCGGTTTTGCAATTTTTTGCAATATGCCCTCTTCTTAGACAACGGAGGCACAAAGCATGCTTTCTAATAAAGTCAGTTTTTGAAGAACTATTGGTAAACTTCTGACAAGAGCTTAAAGCATGTGGGCCATCACAGTATCTACACTGCTCCTTAACTTTGACCTCGACTTGTTCATCTTTCAATTCATTTTGTTTTCCCTTCGCATCAGTCGCGAAAGACCTAACTTTAGATTTTGTCTTAGCATTGGAATTGTCTTTTGTTTTGGACATTGAACTACCTTTAGCTGACTCAGAACTTTGGAGTGAGGCTACAGGATCGTTTGCGATGTCTTCTTCCCTAGCTAAGAATGCAATAAACTCAGAAAAGGTCGGAAAACAATTTGTAGCCTGTCTGTAATCAGCTACTTCACGCGCCCAACGACGAACTAACCAAGAAGGAAGTTTGCGTAACATATTGCGATTTTCAGCTTCATCGTTCAGGATCTCTAAGCTCGGTAACAGGAGCACAGCAGTTTCACACTGCTTCAAAAAATCAACGAATTTACGCAAACCAATACTATCACTCCCTTCTATCTTTGGCCAAGAATTCAGCTTAGTGCGAAAAGCTGTAGCGAGTCTGAACGAGTCTCCATACCGCTTGTTGAGTAATTCATAAGACCGCAGGTAAGCTTGCTCAGAAGGAAGCAGGAAGAATCCTTGAACTGCTTCTTTAGCTTCTCCGCTCAAATAGCGATTCAGATAGTGCAAACGTTCACTTGATGGAATACCTTTGGTATGTATCAATGTGTCAAAAGAGACTTTCCAAGTTGGATATTCAATCGGATTGCTACCATCAAAGACTGCTGGCTCAATAATGGGTAAACGACTCAAAGCCAACTGATCACACATTGATTTGGTCACATCAACAATGGAACTTTGCTCCACAAAAGATGGAGTAGGAGTTGAATGAATGTTCGGTATCTCCATAGGTTCAGAATTTCTACTGAAAGTAACCTTGGCTGGTGTAGTAGACATGATAGCTTGCCGAACGGGTCTAGTTGAATTCGTCTGTAATACCGTTGAAGTCACTGGAGTATTCAAGCTTGAACTCGTAACAGTTTGATTGACAATGTTTTCACATGAAGCCTGTACCGAAGAACCTACAGACACCGGCTGTATAGCTGTACTAGAAACCAGTGGCATAGTACGTTGGAAGAGGGCCGGATCTAACACTCTGGGAGTGATCACAGTATTAAGTGTCACCGGAGGAACCAGTCCTCGGCGAAAGGTTACACCAGAAGGATCCGGAAGTATGTCTTGATGAACCATCGGTGTTGTCACATTAGGGATAACCGCAGCATTTGATGACACGAAAGAAGCCACAGGTTCCTCTTGATGAAGGGCTGCATCATGAGGAAATGCATGGGTATCGACGAAAATCTTCACCTTTTCCTCAGAAGACATTTGACCAAGGCTTTTTAAAGAACGCGAATCACGAGAACTTAAGCCTTCGCTGCGTTGTAGAACGTTGAGTTTTGCTTGTGCAATATCATGTTGTTTTGTAATTCGAGTTTTTTCTTTTCGGCTACCTGTTTAGCTAGTTCAACTTGTTGTTGAACCTCTCGATCGAGGTAACCTAACTGTACAGTGGCTTCAACTGCGGCCACTTCAGCTTCAATCCTTTGGGAAGAAACATAAGACCTAACCGAAGTGTTCTTAGCTTGCTTTGAAAAGCGAGAGCCCTCACCAGAAAAAATAGATTGTCCATGTGACTTGGGTATGGACACTCGAGATTTGACACTAGAAGGCTTTCCACGAACATTCGACTTTACTGCAGGAGAACGAAGGGTAGAAACCTTTTCTGAGTACTCCTGTAACTTCTTGAGATCATAGACAGAACTTGATTCGAGTCAAATTTGATGTCGTCAATACGGGTTTGGACCTTTTCCTCAAGAGAAGTCCCAGAGAAGTTCAACAAGTTTTCAACTGCTCTAAAGCAGGATTTAAGTCCATCCTTAACTTCAGACTTAAACTCCTCAAGATCGGACCTATCAAGAGAATCTATGTCAAGAAGCTGTCTAATCTCATGAACCCGATCGTGGAAAGTCGTGAGCTGACGGTTCAAAGATTTAGTAAGAATCTCTACTTGATGAAGTTTTCCCTTTTCAGTAAACTTTCGAGAACGAGCCTGCAAGAAAGCATCCATGTCAAAGCTTTCAAGAAAGGATTCACCAGCTGTAGGGTTGGAAGTAGCACCCTCAGCTTCTACTGAAGGTGTCCTTCCCTGTTTTACAGACATGACGAATATATTGCAAGAGTAAGCAAGAGAAACAAATGTTCAATATATGAAATGTTTCACTTGAGTTGACTAGTTTGCGAAGCAAAATTCTTCAGATCATTTGCAAGTAAGCTCGTATTAATTGCTTGCTAAGTTATAAGTAACTCTTTAGTCAGATACAGTCTCCATTTTGAATTGAGACCTGCAACACATATCTTAAGTAATAACTATTTACAAAAATGTTGCGTTGTCAAAGTTGCATAAGTGAGACACGAGAAAATATTTTAGCTGTCTCAAAGCTATCAGCACTAAATCTCCTGCTAAGTTATAAGTCACCTATATTTGTCTGATGTGTTCACGATTGTGAGACTATAATATGAAGAACCGAACTAAGGGTAGCAAAATAATAAAAATGACTTCTTAACTAATACCTGTATACAAAATGTCGCGTAGATATCTGTCAAAGTTCCATAAGTGTGACTGGCGGAAATATCTTGGCTATCACATGCGATTATATACGCTGGTACCTAATGCATGTGAAACTCCAAAACTATCCGATCTATCAACCACGTTTACATCCGATTTATCAAACCATTTATATTGGGCAATACAAATATTCGATTCAAATGCTAAACACAAATTTGTGATACTGTCTCAACTTCTATCAGATCTACTCACTCACAAAAACTCAGTTCAAGCAATTATTTAAATATTTGAAAGCATGAACTTAGCATGGGCATAAAGATCAATGCCTTGGCTAAAAATTTCTACGTATTTCTTCAGAACTCAACCGAACACTTCGAATTGAACTTCAACTGAACAAGTTCTGCGATAGTAATGCACCCATATAATACTTTAACGATTTAACAATTAAGAGTCATGATATTCCGATTCAAATGTAAAGTTAAAGAACACTCTTAAAAAGGGCAAAGCAATGCCACCGAAAATATTCAGCCCGAGGGGAATACATGTGCACACTATATGTGGTCTATTGTCTTTACCAAAACTTCCAACACTTTAAGACTTTAAACACCAACCGAGGGGCATACGTGCGCACGCAATATGTGCTCTAGTTTATTAACCAAAAGTTCAACACTCTAATATTTCGAAAACCAAACAAGGGGTATAATGTGCACTCAATATTCGTTATAGTTTAATTAAAAGGAAATTTTAACACCTAGAAATACTGACAACCAACTAGTGGGAATACGAGAGCACTCAATAAATACTCTAGTTTGTTTTCTAAAACATATGTGTGCACTCGATATGCGCTCTTTTTTGTCAAAACTTTAGCACTTTAAAACACTGAAACCCAACGGAGCACTCTAGTGCACTCTAGTTCTTTTATCAAAACTGTAACACTTTGAAACACTGAAACCCAACGGAGGGGGATATGTGTGCACTCGATATGCACTCTAGTTTTTTTATCAAAACTTTTACACTTTGAAACACTGAAACCCAACGGAGGGGGATACGTGTGCACTCGATATGCACTCTAGTTTTTTTTATCAAAACTGTAACACTTTGAAACACTGAAACCCAACGGAGGGGGATACGTGTGCACTCGATATGCACTCTAGTTTTTTATCAAAACTTTTACACTTTGAAACACTGAAACCCAACGGAGGGGGATACGTGTGCACTCGATATGCACTCTAGTTTTTTATCAAAACTGTAACACTTTGAAACACTGAAACCCAACGGAGGGGGATACGTGTGCACTCGATATGCATTCTAGTTTTCTATCAAAACTTTAACACTTTGAAACACTGAAACCCAACGGAGGGGGATACGTGTGCACTCGATATGTACTCTAGTTTTTTGGTCAAAATTTTAACACTTAAAAACACTGAAACCCAACTGAGGGGGATACGTGTGCACTCGATATGCACTCTAGTTTTTTTATCAAAACTGTAACGCTTTGAAACACTGAAACCCAACGGAGGGGGATATGTGTGCACTCAATATGTACTCTAGTTTTTTTTATCAAAACTGTAACACTTTGAAACACTGTAACCCAACGGAGGGGGATATGTGTGCACTCGATATGCACTCTAGTTTTTTATCAAAACTTTTACACTTTGAAACACTGAAACCCAACGGAGGGGGATACGTGTGCACTCGATATGCACTCTAGTTTTTTTATCAAAACTGTAACACTTTGAAACACTGAAACCCAACGGAGGGGGATACGTGTGCACTCGATATGCACTCTAGTTTTTTATCAAAACTTTTACACTTTGAAACACTGAAACCCAACGGAGGGGGATACGTGTGCACTCGATATGCACTCTAGTTTTTTTATCAAAACTGTAACACTTTGAAACACTGAAACCCAACGGAGGGGGATACGTGTGCACTCGATATGCACTCTAGTTTTCTATCAAAACTTTAACACTTTGAAACACTGAAACCCAACGGAGGGGGATACGTGTGCACTCGATATGTACTCTAGTTTTTTGGTCAAAATTTTAACACTTAAAAACACTGAAACCCAACGGAGGGGGATACGTGTGCACTCGATATGCACTCTAGTTTTATTATCAAAACTGTAACGCTTTGAAACACTGAAACCCAACGGAGGGGGATATGTGTGCACTCAATATGTACTCTAGTTTTTTTTATCAAAACTGTAACACTTTGAAACACTGAAACCCAACGGAGGGGCATACGTGTGCACTCAATATGTGCTCTAGTTTTTTTATCAAAACTGTAACACTTTGAAACACTGAAACCCAACGGAGGGGGATACGTGTGCACTCGATATGCACTCTAGTTTTTTATCAAAACTGTAACACTTTAAAACACTGAAACCCAACTGAGGGGGATATGTGTGCACTCGATATGCACTCTAGTTTTTTATCAAAACTTTAACACTTTGAAACACTGAAACCCAACGGAGGGGGATACGTGTGCACTCGATATGCACTCTAGTTTTCTATCAAAATTTTAACACTTAAAAACACTGAAACCCAACGGAGGGGGATACGTGTGCACTCGATATGCACTCTAGTTTTTTTTATCAAAACTGTAACACTTTGAAACACTGAAACCCAACGGAGGGGCATACGTGTGTGCACTCGATATACACTCTAGTTTTTTTATCAAGATTCACCCTTTTTCCCGACTGGCAATCACAGAGCGTGTTTTGATTTTGTTTGGTTTTGACGTCACTGAAAAGGAATTGTGCTACAATTTAGAAACTCGAAATGAGCAAAATAAATACTTTTCTAGTTGCCTATCTCTGTTTCGCACAACAACAGAATGCAATGTGATGTCCATAAAGATACGACTCACTAAGCCAGCCAACTTTTGTGGGGGGGGGGGGGGGGGAGGAGAGCTAGCAACTATAATTAATTTTTAGCAGAGAGAGTGGCAGCTCGAAATAATTTCTTTTTTTTAACAATCCCGACACACTAAAATGGGCTCTTTAGGAATACAGTACCAATTATTTACTCATAACATACCGCAGAAGTCCTTTCAAAATTGACGAGAATTCCTGAAGACTAGTAGAATTCCTGGGTTCCTTTTCTGCCCATCACAGAAGTCCTTTCAAAATGAAGAGAATTCTTGAAGACTAGAGTTCCTGGGTTCGTTTTCTGCCCATCATCTGTTGTTTCACTGTAGCAGTCGGCCAATGGACCCACGCACGAGGGGGGCAGTCGCACCCACGGATGGACGGACGGACGGAAACTAAGGAGACGCAATGGAACTGTTTTGACGCGTTTATTGATGATTCAACGGTGAAACAACATTGGTTCCTCACATCTCCAACTCTGACAGCACAGCACCGTATCACATGTAGCCTGGAATCCTCATTTTTTGCCCAATACAAATGACTTTCCTCAAAATTCTTATAGTCACATGGCTTTAGAAAAGCCTACTTCGACACGTTGTTCTCCTTGACAGAAATCCGGCAGAAATGCCGAATTCAAGGCAAGGCGAATTATTTATGCGGTTTGGAAGATACGCTCCGTTGAACAATGTGAAACATTCGAAACATCACCTGACACAGTGTCACAAGACAGAACCATTTGTTTAGCGAACCAAAAAATACCATTGCGCATATACAACATAATACCTACATTAAATAGCTGGGGGAGGGAGGCGTGTGGAGGTTGATGGTTAGCAAAAAAACTAGAACCTCATTTCGCCAGCCAAATGTTAAGCACTTGACAAAAATTAACACAGCTTGGATGCGTCTTATAAGCCGAGTAGTGTTTGGTTTTAGTTGGCTTAAGGTTTTATTGACTGATCAGGCATACCATACGCGGTGTTATCTATTTACGAAGTGAGAGCTCACACAAAGCTGAGCAACTGTGTGTTCTGTGCTGTGCGGGAAAATCCTTCGCATTTACTTGCAAAAAATACGCATGGCGTTTTAAACAAGAAAACGAAATGGAAGGCAAAAATAAAAAGTGTCATACACACGTTCATATCAAGTGCTACCTAAGTCCCAAGTTTCGTGGCCTTAGGGCCCGTAGTGCCAGTGGAGGAGATGACACAAGAAATCCGATCACCGTCAAGAAAACAAAAGATGCCAACGGCTGCTCGCACAAATTCAAAGACCCCTTGCAAGCCAAAGGCTTGTCAAGTATAAAAAATCCAGACTACCTTCAAGACCTGGATAAAAAGATGTAAAGTAAGACTCATTTGTCGTGACCCCTTCCAGATTTGGATACAAAGACGCACGGTAAAACTGCCTGTCTTGACCAACTTCCAGGCCGCAATAAAAATTAACGTACAGTAAAGCTTCTGTAGTGACCAACTTCAGATCTGGATAAGACGGGCCTACAGTAAAACCTGTTTTAGCGACCACCTTCCCGACTCGGATAAAAAAGACGTCCATTTATATCTCTTTTAGTGACCACCATCTATTTTGTTTACTTTTAATTTTTTATAATGAATTATGGTTAGTTTGCAGAAATAAATATTTTATTTCAGTAATTAAAAAAAGGAATTTTTTTGGGGGGATTATGGGTTTAGTCGGGGAGACATTTGTTTTTGTTTCCAAAAACAAGAAACTAAGTAGGTATCGATTGATGTTGTATAAGATAAGCCTGTATTTTTATGTTTGTGTGCATTGGCCGTTCTAGTTATTATTTTTTTTATTTATTTATTTAGTTAGTTTTTGCAATTGATGAAAATTTACTTACTGCGTTCAGGAAAATTCATCATATTTTGAGCCTTCCTTAAACGCATATCTAACCAAAATCCTTTACATCTCTTCTTCAATGTTGTACGTCAAACGCAGCGATCTGCGTCGCATGAACCATATTCGCATGACCGAATATGTTTAAATTGTGTAAAAAAACTGAAGTCGGTTCTTTTGCGTTTGAAATGGGCACAGCACACTCACATTTCATTTTCTTACACATATGTTTACGAAAATACGGTAGAAATAGAATGGGCTTGTAATTTATATGAGATAGACGACTCGTCTTAGAATTAGGGCGTCTTACATTGTACTGATATGAGGTCACGAAACTACCGAATGGCAGTAGATTATATGTCCAAATTGTAAGACTTGTAATCTATCTATAATTTCTTCCTGACCACCCCCATCCCTCCTCCAGCCGTGGGGAGGGGGGAGGCAGGAGGAAGAATTCGGTTATTCGATTATTCGAATTTATCTATCGTTTCCTAATATTTGAGTTAAATTCTCAAAAACTGTGTGCTCACAGTACCTAGATTTTCACTTAGATTATTCTGTTATTGCAATTCTATTAAAATTTGGTCAACTACAGTCAAATTCAGTTTGGAAATGAAAAACAAAAGTAAAAGCAAATTTGCGTTTTTAGGTGAAAATGAAACGTATTGTGGAAACACGTAATAAAGAATTTCTGTAATTTTTCTTGAACGGACTTCGAACTGACATTATTAATTTCAACTCTTCTCCAATGAAAACCTTCAATAAAAAAATGGTTTTACTGGAAACATATTAACACCTATATTTATGAAATTATATTCTGTGCTGTAAAGCTTCGGACCGGAATTCCATTATAGCATTTATTATGCACAGTCACTAGTGTATTGTACGTCTCGGGTGAATAACGTTACTCGCCCTCTCCATCAGCCCCACCCAACGCCTCCCCTGTCTGTTAAGCGAACTACAGTGTTTGATCTGGAATCATTGATTGAACAGTCAAGTACAGGTGATTGTGGGTTATTCATTCGATAAATATAAACATAAATATGGCAGTATATATGGTAGCAGTAAATGTCTAACAATTGACAAGAAAGCCACGGTATTCACTCAAGCCATTGTTGATGACAACGACAAGACCACCGTATCCATGGTGATGGACCAGGACACGCTTGCCTGGATCATTGACACGGTTCCTCTAGATCTTCTTCACAACCATGGCTGTGATGACGTCGTCTGCTATGTAACGCCTTTATGCATCGTCGCGCGACTCGCAAAGGTCAGTTTGGTGGAAGGTATGATCAGTGCAGGAGCAGATGTAAACATTCCAAACGCGGCCGGATCAGCTCCTCTGTACTATGCGATTGCTAATGACATTGATAGAGAAAGGAAAGTCAGTTTGTTAATAAACACTGACAGTAGCGTTGTGAGGGCTAGGAACGACGTTGGTGCAACGCCGTTGCATTGGGGTGTCTATTGCGGTTACTTGGATACGGTGCTGCTGTTGCTAAGCAACGGATATGACGTAAATGCGTGTCATGACGCCGGGTGTACACCCTTGTTTTTAGCCGCCAAGCATGCGCAAGTGGACGCGTTAGCAGTATTGTTTAAACATGGTGCTGACGTCAGTATCAAAAACAAAGATGGCTGCACGTCACTTTATGTAGCGACGCAGACTGGCTTGATTGGCAGCGTGTCACTTCTGATTGCGCAGTGGGGGGCGGGGCTAGAGGCACGTGACAGGTACGGCTGCACTACACTCTATATGGCCGCTCGGAGCGTCCATGTGGCTGTGACGTCCCTTTTGGTCCAGCATGGCGGATGTAAATGTCCCGAATGAGAATCACTTCACACCCGCGTTCGTCGCGGTTTATAACGGCCATGATGACGTGTTATCGCTACTGATTAGCAACGGCGCGAATGTACGTCACTGTGGATGGCGGCAGAACATGGTCATGTAGAAGCTCTTTCGCTCCTTATAAAACATGGCGCGGATGTGAACAGGCGTGACAAGGAGGACTGCTGTCCGTTACTGATAGCGTCGCAGAATGGACACCTCGAGGGGGGATGTCACCTTTGATTACAGCACGGAGCAGACCTGAACTCGGCCGACAGAGATAAGGTGACATCCCTGTTCCTAGCAGCAGAAAGGGGCGATGGATGGTGCTAGAACTGATGAGAAATGTATCAGTGGTAGATGCCCTGGATCAAGACAACCGCCAACCTCTCTGGATAGCGTCATAAAATGGCCACATGGAGGTACTAGAACAGTTGATTGACCACGGCGCGGAGTTGAATGCTTGTGACGTCAGCAAGCCCACCATTGTGGAAAGCATCACACAATGGTCACGAGAGCGCAATGATGTCACTCGTGATGTCATACTAGAACTGATCAATCGAGGAGCTGATATCAATGCTTCTTATTCCCACCAGATGTCGCCTGTGTGTGTAACCACCGACAAGGGGGTGTGTATGTACCCTTTCTATTCTACTTAACCACGGTGCACGTGCCAATGAAATCAACAAGAATGGATGGACACCTCTTCTTATTGCGGCAAAACAGAACCACGTAGATGCCATGTCAGTACTTATCGACCACGGTGCAGATGTGGATGGGAAAGGAAATAATGAGACGACCCCTTTAATAGCGGCAGTGGGGAACAATCACGTGGAGGCGGTCTCGTTATTGATTGACGGCTGTGCAGATGTCAATGTCAAGGCCATTGGTGACGTGAATGGATCTAGGGGATCTCCCAGTGGGTGATTTGCCAGTGGGTGATTTGCCGGTGGTCTTTTGTCGTTAGAGGTGAATTGACGGTGGGTGAATTGCCGGTAGGTGAGCTGCCGATCTTGGGTATTTGCCTTCAGGTGAATTGCCGGTGAAATTGGCAAAAAGGTGATATTAAAAAAATAGTTGATTATCTGTTCCAAACAAGTAACCTCAACATCAAAGAAATTGTATAAAGAAAACTTAAAAGAATTAATTGCATTTTTGTTGTTGCGTTTGTAGTTATTATGTAAAATAAATTACAGATTTTGGATTGCCCCAATTATCGAAATCCCATCCATGCTAATCGTAATTATAGAGTAAGTCGACTTACTCTGCACTTCGGATTACCCCGATTACCTCGATTGCATCTTCTCCGGAATGGAAAGTGTGTATAAACCTCCTACAAAATATCGTTGTAATATCATTCAACAAACAAAATATGGAGTATATTGAAACTATTAGAGGAATTGACAATGCAGAACATTTCTACGTGGAAGGTACCTTCAAAATTGTACCTGAACTATTCTTCCAACTCTATGCCATTCGCGCCTTAACGCAATCTGGACACATTTTGTCATGTCTTTACATGCTGCTACCGAGCAATACACGTGAAACATGATCGAATGTTTGCTGTGCTGAAACAACTGCGTCCTACGCTTCATCCAACAATCAAAATGCTACATTTTGAGAAAGCCACGATGCTATCTGCGCAAGACGCATATTTTTGTAACTGTTATGTTCAAAGAGTAGTATTATTCTATCATTAAAGTTGTGGAAATTCTGTAATGAAATTTGAATGGATTGAGATTAATTTTCTGTGATTGCAAAAGAGACTTAGTTTAAATTTGATCAGTAACATGAATAGATTACATTGCTTTATCGTTCTTAATTGCATTTTAAAGTTCTAAGGGACAAATAACGCTTTAGCGTTAAATAAGATTGGATTTAGATTAGAATTAGTTATTTTAAGAGGCTGCTTATAAAGTAACTGATCAGAGAGCTTCATTCATCTGTGATTGCAATTTAGTTGTTAAGTAATATTTATTTAGTGCACTGTTCAGAGAGTTAATTGTGAAATCTATAGATTGTGAAATATTATAGAAATGAACCAGATATTTAGCGAAATCAGCTTTTCACAATTTTTCACAATTTCACCGGCAAGTAACCGGCCGGAAAATACCCTAGACCGGCAATTCACCCACCGCCAACTCACCTCCACCAGTAATTCACCCACCGGCAAAAGACCACCGGCAAATCACCCACTGGCAAATTACCCACCGGGAGATCTGTTTTCGACGTGAATGCAATACACGTTACGACGTATACCGGAAATGAAGCGTGTGTGAAAGAACTTTGAAAAGCACCTGAAATCAATGTTAACGAACCTATTAAGAATCACGGCTTCACCCATCTCATGGTCTCCTTTGAATAAAAGCTCAAAAGTAAGTTGTTCGTTCGCTCTAAAAATGCAAAATTGGTCGAAACTCTGCAAGCACTGATCTCCAATCCTCGCTGTGATCTTACTGTAGAAGACACAGAAGGCAGGTCAGTCTGAAATAAGAATTGTAGTTGTGAGGGACTCGCGCAAGACACACCGACAGAAGGACTCAAAACGGACGGACCGACGGATGAGCGGACGAAGTGAAGAAGATCATGTCCGATGCTTTACTAATTTTATTTCACATGGTAAAACTGCAAGTCAAAACAAAGCAAAAATAATAAGCAATCATGCATGAATAAACCAAAATAAATAATAAAGGCACCTACGAAATTCTTTCTTTGACCTTTTATCAACTGTTTGCGTGCACAGTTTACCCAGATTGCATTCCAAGTGTTACATAATTTGGTCTGGCAAGAAGCAATCTGTATTAAATCACACGGAGGCCAAATCTACACCAAATTATTTAAATGCACTAAATATTCACCGAAATCACAGACAGACAGACAGGACATGCCCATATCGATTGCTTTATTACACGGCATGTCTCACGAATTGTAACATGAAAACCGTTTAAAAATCACAATAAATAGATACCAAATACATAAAATAAATAAATAAATAATAAATTACCAAATACTGACCGAAGTTTGGCCATGACTCTTCTACATAACGCGACGGCTAACAGCTGGGCATACTGCTTGGTGTGTAACACACTGACTGACTAACCAAATAAGCAAAAACAAACATTCCACTGAGTGACCCTGATATAAAGTACAAGTGTAAAACTGTTAAGTTAAGTGCAGGTCACGTGCCCAAGTGAACCGGTCGCCCCCATCACGAGACAGCGAGCTAAAGTCAGGTGACTAGGACATGTGCACCGGCTGAACACGTGGAGCCTAAACACTAACATTGCTTTAAAGCATTCTTTGGAACAACCCTAATTTACACGATTATGGGTTTACAGCCAAAATTCCCTGTGTAAACTTCCAAAATAAATAAATAAATCTTCCAAAGAAGGCCAATGTAGGACTTAATGTATCAAACTAAGGCCTAACAAAGTCTCAGTTATGAAGAGCTTTTGTGTTTAAAGCACAAACAAAGCTAAGACGACAGTCAAAATTAGAATCCGATCAAAACGGAATAACTGCTAAGCCACTAAACCGATTTGGCAACGAATAAACAATGTTTCTGCGATTCTTAACGCCGGACAAAACGGCCAGGGGGCGGAGTATTCTACTTATAAACTCGAGGCAAAAGCAACCAACGAAAAGGGATAGAATTTATCTAGGTTTTCCCCAAATACACGGACTATCGTACAAGCCATTACACGGACTATGGTACAAGCCATTAAAGGCCACGCATTTCTGATTCCAGATAACTGGTCCTACATTGTATGTACGAACGGAGTGAGATTTCAGTTCACTTTGCTTTACAAATGCCGACAACTTACGCAGAGAAATTTTGACATAAATTTGCTTTCCAATATACTAGTTCAACAGATTGCTAATTTCAAGAAAAAATCGCTGACAAAATCCTATTTAATAAATATGGTCGTTATTTAAATACCACCCAAATAAATATGGTCGTTATTTAAATATCACCCAAACTTTGGTAACCATGGACAGCAAACTATGCAATCTCAACAATTACTAAGTTACAAACCTAAGTTCTGTTCAAGTTTCCTTTTCTGTTCCTAAGCTTCCTTTAAGATGTGTCTTCCTTCTTTTCAAGTTTCCTTTTCTGTTCTGTTCAAGTTTCCTTTTCTGTTCCTAAGCTTCCTTTAAGACGTGTCTTCCTTCTTTTCCACGTGCCAAGAGAATGAAATTTCAAGAATCCGCTGCTTAATAGTAGTTGTGGAAGTTCACGGAATTAGAACTTTCGGTTACCTTGTCGTACCTCCTTTGTGAAAAAAATTGTTATCTAAAAATGTCTGATAAGGATAAGCCATCAAGTCCAAATTTGGAAAGAAAACTGGATAGTATTATACAAGCAGTTGAGTCGATATCTTTTCGCGTGGCTGAGATAGAAGAAAAACCAAATTTAACAGAACTTTCTACAAAGTTCGACGCCGTGTTAACGCCAGGTTCGGAGGAATTTGGTTGAGGACGCTGCTTGCGCAAACTGCCACACCAGGCCGAATAGACCCTGCCATACCAGGCCAGGAAGGGATACATCAGTGGCGCGGTCAGACTTAGTCTCCTCCTCCGCCATCCAAGCTGATTTTAAGGCATTGAAGGAACGTTATTCGTCTTTAGCAATTCCAGAGGAATTCAAACTCTCGCACAGGCGTTAAGAGAGAGGACCAGAATCGTATAAATTTGATTGCGTCCTGTGGTAAATATGGTGAAACTCTACTGAATATAGCTTCCGCCGACGACGACCTTCAATCAGTGGACAGTGTTAAACAGGACGTGTTTGTGGTCGCTAGTGCTTTGCAGAAATTTCTACAGACTGAGTATTCCGCAGTTATAGTAGACAATCAGTTCGATTCTCAGACAGCACGCTTTTACAAACAACTTCGACGTCATACTACGGCCTTTGATAGTGACTCGCTTGCCGACCTGAAGGACGCTGTATCAGTTTGTTCCCGTTACCAACCGGTAACTGCGGAAAAGGATCATTCGAAACGCGAGGTCGTTACCAGCACAGGCCGGATGTTTACAGTCAGTTTACAAACCAACAATTTACAGCCAACAGGCCACACAACAACCATGAGTAGCAATAGGGATGGGGAGATCTGTGGTAGGTTCTCTCAAAAGTCACATCGGAGAGTGGCATAAAATTGGAGCAAATAAGGAAGTCATTGACTGGATCAACGAGGGCGTAAAAATTCCGTTTTCTTCGCAAATCTCTCGATACGTTTTTTGAAAACCATAAACTTACTGGTGAACAATCGCAATTCGTGGATAGTGAAATAAAAAAAATTATTACTTTCTGGTGCCATTTCTCGGGTTAGTGAAAAACCACTTTGCGTCAATGCTATAGATTGTGTCCCGAAAAGGAACAAAAAACTGAGGCTGATTGTAGATCTGCGACGTTAAATAGCCACATTCCAGTGCCTTATTTTAAAAGGGATAGATGGGATAGATGTGGTATGCGATGTCTTGCAGTTTAACGATCGTTTTGTTTCCGTGTACATTAAAGATGGTTCCTACCACGTAGGAGTGCATACCGATTACCGCGAATACCTTGGATTCGCCTGGAGGGAAAAATTCTTTGTTTGGAATGTACTCCCGTTTGAATTGAATATTAGTCCCTTTTATTTCAATAAAACAATCAGAGCTGTGGTTCAGTATTTACGGGGAACTTTATTGCGGTTTACGTCATTTGTTGACGACGGTCTGTTACTAGCTCAGCCGAACCACAATGCAAAACATAAGAAACTGTTAATCGAAACCTACGAGAAGTTAGGTTTAGTAATACATTAGGACAAATCGGAGCTAAAGCCTAGCACCAAGATCGTTTTATTGGCTATCTGTTGAACTCAGTGGGGCCAGGTGATTGCCCATGGATAGCTATACCTAAACCTCGAATTGTGAAACTGAAAAGAGACATTCAGCGGTTATTAGCCAAAAGTGCTGCTTCGGCTTGTGTTATAGCCCGTATTTGTGGACAGTGTATTGCATGTTCAAAAGCCATTGCCCCTACAAAACTGTTACTGCGTAACTTATATCGCTTACTGCCCACAAGGAAATCCTGGTCGGACACTCTTTGCCTCGACAAACCTAGCATAAAGGACTAAGAATGGTGGCTGTCAGCGTTACATTCTTGGAACGGTCGACCAGTGGTTAAAAAAGTCATTGACAAGCAGGTTTACACTGATGCCTCCGACTTAGGCTGGGCAGGCGTCTGTGATGATAAAGAGGCGGCTGGGCCATGGACTGATTTAGTAAAACAAGGATCAATTTATTATCGGGAATTGTTAGCGGTGTTGTTAAATTTACAAACATTTAAAAACAATTTGGCAAACAAATGCATTCAGATCCGGTCAGACAATGTGACAACAGTAGCATTTATAAATAATTTAGGCGGAAATGTGCCCGAATTAACTCAAATAACAAAGGCAATTTACAAACTGGCTGCAGAATTCAACATGGAACTACAAGCAAAGCATTACCCGGGAGTTCTAAACAGGCATTCGGACAGACTTAGTCGCCTATCGGAATTCAGCAACTACAGTTGATAACTGGATTCCAGCGTTTTCAGGCTTTTAAACAGGCTGTACGGCAATCACAAGATAGACAGGTTTGCCGATATAACAAGTTTTCAGACACCAGTGTACAACAGCCTGTACTGGGATCCGTTAACGAAAGACGCTTTAGCTCAATCGGACTGGGTAAATCACAACAATTTTGTCAACCCACCAGCGTTCCTGTTACCAAAAATATTGGAGGTGATAAAACAGCAAGGAGCAGTGGCTACCATAATCGCTCCGAGGCGGCCAGCCCAGTCGTGGTTTCGTACTCTGCAGCAATTGTCAATAGCACCTCCATTAGAATTACCATTAAAAAATGGTGCAGGGGAAAAAACCCAGAACCCCTAAAAACCGCAAGTGGAAGTATTCTGCCTGGAGAGTGAGTGGGCGAAAACACTAAATAAACAAGGTTGGGGCGCTCAAGCAGCGAGGTCTATTAAATTCTGCCTTGCCCCATCTACTCTGCACACGTATAACCTACAAATCACTCAATTACGGGAGTTCTGTTTGTTACATGGGGTGAGTTTTCCATCGATTTTCTGTGTGTTGTGGCCGCCAGATCAAATAGACCAAGGTCAATATTGTGCGCATTTCTGGCGGCGTTGGATTATTTATTTCGCGTTTTGGATATCCCAAATCTTTGTGACGAGAATGTGCGATTTTTAGTGAACTCTCTTGTGAAATCGCGCACAAAGGCTACACGTCAAAAGGTAAATATACTGCCCATTGAACCCTTCAACCGTCTGTTCTCCAAGTGGGAGGAGAATTACGAATTGCCTATTAAAAGACTGAGACTGAAATGCATCACGCTATTAGCATTCACGCTGATGTTGCGCCCTTCTGACATTGCCCCAAAATCCAGAGTTCAGGATACGAGTACAGGTTGTGAAAGTTGTTTAATGTTTTCTACGGAACAGGTCAAGTTTCTCGAAAACGAGCACTTGCAAATCACCTTTTTCGGAGTTAAAAATGACACCCACAGAGACGGTTTTTCCGTTACCATTCCCCCTGTTTTAGTGCAAAAATTAGACCCCGTTGATGCTCTACGGGTGTACATGACACGCACAGAAGATCTTCGTCCCCCGGACAGTAAACCGGTGTTTTTGAAGTTAAGAAACCGTACAAGGCGATTTGTGCTCGTACCGTGTCTAATATACTCGAGGACGCCATATACTTTGCAGAATTAGACCTCAATATGTAGTCGGCAAAATGCTTCCGCCCATCGGGTGCAACGACAGCCATTGAGAGTGGTTTGGACCCTGATAAGGCAAGGCGAATCGGGCGGAGGAAGACCCCAAGTGTGTTTTTTTTAACATTACGTACATGATAAGACACCGCAGAACTATTCGGATCAGATCCTTTTTTCGTGAATAGCGTGTTTCCACCGAGCCCTTTTAACTCTGTATTATAGCAAATGTTTCGAATGCAGTGAACTATAAACAACGTATATTTGAGAAAACAATAGTTGTGGAAGTTCACGGAATTAGAACTTCCGGTTACCTTGTGCTGCGCTTAAACGTTTTATTTGGTGGCTCAGGGACTTTTGTTGTATGTACAATGGTGTACAGATAGCTATGGTTAAGCTTTATTCAAGATAATACCAAATCCGGACAGGCTACCCCGAATCCGATAGACACGCTCGGAGACAGCAGTGCACAAGGCTATAACAAATGTTTCGAATGCAGTGAATTTTAAACAACGTATATTTGAGGAAAAACTCGTGACTGAAGATTACTAACCTAAATGCTGTATTATCCATAAGAACCCATATACTGCAACACTTTTTAGACTGGTCACTGTTACAGTAGTTTTGTGAACTAATATTGAAGGAGATTACTTTCACATTCCATTCGCCCCTGACAGCTATCATCCCCAGTCTCATAAGAACCTGAGCCATCTGAGCAATTTAGTCTCGTGAGAACGGGTACCACCTAAGCCACGATTTAGAGCTAATTTCTGGGTCAGGGCATCTTAGTTTTCTTTCTTTTACATGACTAAAGTTACTGTTTGTGTCAAAAGGCGTGCCGCATTCTGTTACAAATAACTTCAACCCCTTCAAAACTAAATGATAGTTGTAATACCAATTAAAATGACAAACATTTGACTGCATGTTTATGCTTTGCTCAAGGCAGTTACTATTTGCTAGTGAACGACATAGTTATACAACAGCTGACATCTGGTGAGATCTGTTTGTTATATATATATACAGAATGGATGGATACTTTAAGATATAGCTCTAATGTTTATGAGTACTGATATCTCAGAATCCTCAGTCAGTACACAGTACAAAAATGTTCTACACCATAGAGCAAATCACCGTAGAGGTTAGCTGTTGGACAACAACGGTGGACGGGCGTACAAACTGTTATAAATTACGTTACATAAAAGAAAGCCCCTGGGAACGGATTGGTGGAGCTTGTGACAGAAATATTCGTTCTGGGTCACTGTTAGCAAAAGGACATCGGGTAAACATAACGTGACACCTGTTTGGGTGATGAATGGCTGTCCATTGTTGCGCGACTATGTTAATGACAGCAATAGCACTTTCGAAATGAATGAATAAATAACTAAAATGAAATGTGTACCGACGAGGATGGGATTCGAACCCACGCGGGCAGAGCCCAATGGATTAGCAGTCCATCGCCTTAACCACTCGGCCACCTCGTCATGTGGTTACGGGCTTTCTTGTTGCTTTATTTTCTTGTAAAAAAGAGCTTCCATGGATGTCGCGGCTAATTTATGTGGGCCAAAGTACAGTGATTACACTTGCCTTATTTAATAAAAAGTGCTCTTACATGCCCCCGGTCATTATGGTTTAAATACTTTATCAATTTAAAATTTGTGTTTCGTTCGTTATGAATTCTGTTTGAGGAAGACTGCTGGATGAAAACACCGAAATTGCGCAGGTTTTTTACGAATCACTCTTTAAAACAAATACTAATTAACACTTGGCAACATTTTATCGACAACACTTGTCTGCTTCAATTTCATTGCTTTTATATTAACTCTGGTTCACAACAAGCAGAAACGTAACCTCTGTTTGTGAGGTGAAAGAAGATTCATTGTTGCACAACAATCTTGTTGACAATAATACTACTTTCGAACACAGACTTGAAGGACAAAAAATAAATAAAAGTAAAGAAATACCGACGAGGATGGGATTCGAACCCACGCGGGCAGAGCCCAATGGATTAGCAGTCCATCGCCTTAACCACTCGGCCACCTCGTCTTCTGTATAATAACCTTCTTGATAAATTGTGTATTATGTATAAATTATATATCGTATATTTTTGTTTTACCCCATAAAACCTTGTGAGATAGGCCTCTTATTGATGTGAGGGCTGACTAAAGTGGGCCAAAATACAGGTGTTACACTTGTCTAATTATGGGTCTAAAAGTGCTCTTACATCATTATGGTTCAATTGCTTTATCGATTTAAAATTCGTGTCTAGTTCTTTTGTTCTTTGTAAACCTGTGGAATGAAATTTCCGATTCGTTTGACAAAGACCTCTTATCGATGAACCAAACATATATGTGTATTGATTAAAAAATTTATATTGATCAGTTAAGATATGGATGTGTTTTATGTGCAGAATATGAGGATAACATTCTTTTCGTGGTGTGGAGGTTGGGGTGGAGAATTTTGCAACCTGCTTGCAAAACACATTTAAAAAAAAATATTTTATTAAATTTTTTGTTTGCAAAACATAATGATAAAATTAAAATAAATAACAAACTGACTAAGTCATTGATTCGTTTAAGAATCAACTGCTTAGCCAAAATGAAAACGGTTAGAAAAAAGTAAAGAAATGCCCTGGGTGCAAAAGAGAAGAAAGGAATAACTACGAGGTAGAACAACCGATACGAAACCTTTGGAATGTCGTATCTATAATACCACCATTCAGATAGAAGATATTGCTTTATGTATGTGTGTTCATTTATTATGTCCTCTCTCTCTCTCTCTCTCTCTCTCTCTCTCTCTCTCTCTCTCTCGCTCCCTCTTTCCCCCTCCCCTCTCTCTCTCTCTCTCTCTCTCTCTAGTCAGTCCGGGATTTGCTGAAATGAAGCGCGAGTGCTGGCGTCACCAACGAAGATGGCCTCATTGCACTTCACCAGGTAACAGCCAACCAACTTCTTTGGATGGTGCCTTGAGACACATGAATGTTTATATTTGACGCAATTTTGTTCAATGATATATAGAGAAAACTGAAGGTGCTCCAATGTTCTCGAGAAATACAGTTTTGCTATTTCCATTAGTTGAAATGCATTCACGAAGATTAACTCTCACCAAATGTCGGCCACAGTACAGGAAGTACATAAAATTTAACATAAAATTCCAGTGAATGTTGTTTGCGCAAATGCAGCGTCTTTAAAAGTCACTGTCGACTGGCGAATATTCGAGCGGTTTCCAAAAATATCTGTTTGCATTGTGTGAAATATTCCCCTTTTTGTTGTGAGCATGATTGGCGAAGTTGTTCGCAGCCGCCCCAGGTCAACACTGGCCACAAATACATGTACATGATTATCTACGCCAGAGACAAGCTGCCAAATCAACGGGGTGGGTGGTGAATAGGGAGAAGAGGTGCATATTTTGCAGACCTTTTTTAGGCACAATGTGCCTGTGGTTTAATTTTAAAGTGTATCTGTGTCTGAAAACCTCAATTAAGACGTCACTTATAGAAAAAAATGGTAGAAAGAACTCGTTTACACTGCATTTATTTGATTCGTTCCACGCGACATTTCAGATTGCTTATAGTTTCTTATATCAACATTTCTCAATTTAATACACCACAAGAAAAAAACTAAAACAAAAACTAACAAAACGTACGGTCACGTACTTTGCCTGGAAGTATGAATACATGACCCGGTTTGATGAGTTGTCTTTACTTCAATTTATTATCAATTCGGGTTGCTCTTTGCTGGCAGTATTGGTTGGCTTGACTTCGAAAAGACACACCCAAGATGAACTTCTATGGCCCAGGTGATTGTCACCGAATGTTTCGGCTCAATCTTCGTTCCGGGTTGACGGAAAATGTCCTATCTACAGGCCATGACAAGTTCGAGTTCGAGTTGACTGACTAAGCTGCCTATAACATATCAGATGCAGATGTGGCCTTAGTTTTAACTGTTCGGAAACACTCTTTCAGCTGATTAGGTCTAAGCTCAGTTCGGGTTGTCGAATTTAGCCGAACCTGCCGGACAGCTTGTGTCTGCTTTGTTTTGTCTTAAAAGAAAACAGCTAGGCGACATTAACGTGACGTAATCCAAGCGACACCCGTAAAAGGCTTGCCCTCGACAAGAGGCAGAGGTCCTGTCATTTGGTTGTGTAATAAAATGCGGGAGATAACCTATGGGAGGGGCAAGGAAGGCGGGGCTATGTGAACCTGTTGTGTGGTGAATAGATAGTACAAAACGTTCGAGGTCAGTGCATTCTTCACACATACTATTGTTGACAATTCACCCTTTGTTGAAGCATCTTTGTGTAAAGGTATGGTAAAGGGAAAAGAAAAGCATTTCAACGTTGTTAAAGAAAGGAGTCTCTCTCTCAGCCTACGCTCGGAATATGATTGGTAGATGGACTGGTTAAAGCTATATGACACCGGTCGTGCTAATCTGCAGATAATATACTGCGCCAAGTATACATGTCTTGATCAGCAGCGACAATATATTTTGGGGGAGGTTGTGAGGTATGGCAATCTCACTTTCACCGCTATCTTGTAATTTAGCTGAAAGCCAGTAGTAAGAACGGGTTTGAGCTGGGTAAACAACAGTGTGGTTTTCGAGTTATCTGTTCCGAAATGATATATAAATTTTCATAAAATACATTGTCAGGTCTTGCTCATCACAACCTCACAATAAATAAAAGTTAATTGAAGCAACGTGTGCGTTACATTAGTTTGAGAGGAGTAACTTTCAAATTGGTTGCTTGTTTCATACAGCTTGATCCACGAAATTGTGGTGACGCGTTTGCTGCGAGATTGTGATTACGCGTTTTCCGTGAGACTCTGTTTTTGCTAGATTATGGTTCCACAATTCTCGCGATACTTTGATTCCGCGTTTTCTACTAGAATATGATCCCTCAATTTCCACGAGGCCGTGATGATGCATTTCCGCGAAACACTGATACCGCGCTTTGTTTGATTATGCTATCCATGGCTGATTGTCGGCTATTGGGTAACGGAGGGAGCAATCATGAGTAACAAGCGGTGCAGCTGTTACTCCTCAGTCTGTCACCGCGTCACTTAGAAATTGAATCAAATAAGTGAATCAAACCCCACCCCCACCAACATACCGTCGGCTGAATCAAAAGTTGTTCAGTTCATTTTTCGTTGTAAGTGATTCTCGATGTGACAGTTGAAATTTGCACTGTAAAGAAAATTTGATTAATTGGTCAGGTGTTGATAAACCGACATGGCATAGTTGTAAAATAAAACTTACCCCATAAACACATTGTCTATTTACAGCAACTACTTTATTTATTAAATCTGTTGCTAAGTTACAAGGTGTTTTTTCTATATCAATTGTCAGGAACAATATTTGATTAAAAGGGAACCCGACTTTCCTGAAAAACAAAGATTTTTTCTGGTTATTTTCCAAGACCTTTTAAAAGAAAACTAAAACAATGGCGAATGTAAAAGTTTCATAGAAAACAAAAAGCACAAGCGTAAATTTACTAATCGTAAACTGTTCTAAACTAGACCGTCGGTGTCGTATACTGTTGTCACAAGAATTGTATGCGACTGTCATGCACAACTAAATGTATTCAGCAATGAGAAGACACTTTGGGGGTACTTTCTTGTGCAAGAAAAATTTACTTGCATCTTCTTATCATAAAGAGAGAAATCGCATTTTGGAAATAAAGAAATGTTGTGCCAATATAATATTTCGAACTTCGGCATGTTAAGATCGTTCCTATGATTTGATTATTTTGACTCGGGTGAGATTCGAGTTATCGCGTATCCCATTTAAAGAATATGAACAGAGGGGAGAATGACATTCGCGGAGATAAAATCATCTCCCAACCCCACCTCTCCCCCTCTTTCCTCAGGCTGCCATACAAAAAATAATCAAAATCTTTTTGTGTTTTTCAAAAGCAGAGCATAAAATGGCACATCAGCGACGAGGTTTTAGTCAGTGTACTTATAAATAGTTTACAAGTGCACATCTGAATTATTTTTATCATGTTTGATATCTAATTTCGCGTAGGATGAGGATTATTGCTTATTACAGTTTTGGAGGCGGTACATTATTTTTACACTTTTGAAGCATTAAATTGCACCATTATCAGTCTCAGCATTGATTACTCTCTGCTTATCTCGGCACTTCAGAAATATAAAGTGATGAATGAGAAGAAGAAGAAAAAACTCATCTTGATGGGACGTTAAGATAATAGAGTGATAAAGTAATAAAGTAATAAAGTAATATTAAAGTATTTGAATGGCCGACATTCAGATCGTTGAGACGGTGGATGGAGGGAGTCGGGGAGGGGGGGCGTCATGCAAAGCAAATTCTAATATTCAAATGAACTCGAGGTATAGAGACATATTCCAACGACAGGCATCGCTTAAGCTGACGGAGTAGCCTTCGAGTCGTGACGTTTACGTCATCTACGATTGGCGGAGAATAAATGAGTACAGTAGATCCAAACTGGTGAAATGGAAATGTAAACTTCCGTAGCTGAAAGACACATTTCATTTGTTGCGTTTCACATAAGGAACATTTGAGTCGAAAGAGTGCCACATTTGTATGGTTATCTACACTGTGGGGGCACTCATACTAAATATACTGCCTTTTCATATTGATTTTTCCAACAGCGACAGTGACTTTTTTCAGGCTCAACAGCAAATTTTTCAGCCGTGATGTTTATTTTGTAACGTTTTGATGCAATTACACTTGGAAAGTTTTACTTTCCCAGTGTAATTACGCTCCTATTGGAATGGGATTTTCCACCTTCTTCTCTGCAAATCATTTCCGCACAACTCATCAGAAAAAGCGAACGGGTTAAAATTTGAAATTTCGAAATTTTGAGTTTCCGGGAGGTGGGTTTCATTCTGGTGCTGTGTGCAAGTTTGAGGAGAAAGATTCCTTAAATATTGTATCTTTAAAGTCAATTTTTCCCGCAATATTGTTGTAAATAAATTGTTTTTGTAAGACTAAGTTTCTGTATTAAGCATTAAGTTTTTAGGTGTCTATGTTCTTTGCGACCTTCAACCGAACATTCCCATCGCTTTGAAGACTAAGAGTTCCCCCATTCCCAGTTTAACTTATTGCATTGAGTTTTCATTCGTACTAAACTGTCTATGTAAAGGCTAGCAATATAGAAAGTTTCTAAGTATACCACTTCGCTTAGAAGAAGCGTACTCCCCTCTCTAGTCACTCTGGATTTAAAGGCTGAGCTATAAAAAAAACTTATTTTATCCCTGGATAAGTGGGAGGAGCCTATTTTCCACAGTATCGGTGTTTCATATCCCTGAATTATTATAAGTATACCACACTGGAAGCGAATATTTTGGTTGTTGGCTGCAGTAATTTGCCAAATGGCGTAACAATTATAGATAACAGCTATTCAAAGTTTATTCAAAGGTGAAAGGATGCCATTGTGCTATACGTGTTATTGTAGCAGTTCCGCTAATTTTATCACGATACTAATTAGCTGCGAATAAAAGCTGTAAGTGAAATTCATTTAATAAGCCCCCTGCTTCTAACAGCGCCAAACAATGTCATGTGATATATTTAAAAGTTTGAAATTAATGCTATAACTAGTTTTACGCCTAAATTCGATTATTTTTAACAAAAACTGCATTGTTTAATTATATTTGTCTATCTGTATTTCGTGTATTAGTGTGCTGTTAATGCGAGTTGGTCGTTTTTGAGTTATTTGATAAATACTGATGTCTTGGACGAGATGTTGACCAATCTGCCGCCAAATTTCAACTGATTTCAACTGAAAGTGAAAGTAAAAGTGAAAGTGAGCCTCGTTTTGCGTCCTTTCACAGTTACAGCTTTACATTACAACTGACTGCAAGTTTGACTATTAGCTTGCCAGTTATCTCGCTTTCATTCTTTATTTATTATTATTCTTTTTCTTTCCAGAGAATCCTCTAAGTTCTATACTTTTTACTTTTTTAATTTTGTCATTTTTCTGTTTCCACGTAACTCACTAAAACCACTCCAAAACACTTTGCACATGCGAACAGTGAACTACTAATTTACTACCATATAGCGTCATATTAATGCTTTTGACGTCATAATAATTTATTTATCCGAGTAAACACTTTGCCTTAGGACAACATTTGGTTTTGTTGATTATTGAAATTTATAACGTCTACCTACCGGCATTGTTTGGACGTCGATAGAGGGACAACACACCCTTGGATTATCCGGTTCCGAAGGATGTGTATGGAGTAAATTATCATTACTTTTCAAAACTAGGCGGCAAAGGAGTTGTATGTTTCTCAAGTTCCCTTCCTTTATGTCCTCATTTTTTTATCTATTTTCGAAGCGACCTGTCATGGCTAACATTTTTGTGAGCAGTAGTATGCTAACTCATTTTTTTGGTTGTGCCCTGGAAGTCTATAATTTCTGACGACCACACAACAAAATCGAATTTTACGTGTTTTCAACGTTCCACCAAAGAAAGTAGGGTTTAAAGAATTTTTCAGTGTCATAATATTTGTTGCCCCAAGTGTAATTTTCACTATTTGGTAGCAAAAGCGGTCTAGTTTTATCTTACTTCCGATGCGATTCTTTTCAAGGACAGAAAGTAAAATTCTGGCCTTACCTTCCATCTGTCCTCTATCAGACTTAATCTGTTTATTTTGCACGGAATTGTGTTCAAGCTGGAAGTTATAGACAAGTTTTTTTTCACTTGAGGGGTTGAACTTTATCTGTCATTAGTCAGTAATTAAAACAACTTTGTACCATGCAACTCGTACGAAATATCGTACACGGATTCCCATATCTCATTTCAACCATGTTCAGCTTAAATTTTACGTACGACAGAATAACAACTCATCCTCGACCCACTCCTCCATTTGACATTTGTTATCCTTTACGTTGTCATTTGTGCCGGGGTACTTTAAAGGCCAGACACGGTCTGCGCGGAGTCCTAATTTCATTGAGGTAGCAAGTTCCGTTCGCGTTACCCACAAAAAAGTTTACTCTGCGTTTGCTTACAAACAGAAACAATATCAAACACAGCACTATGAGCTTAGGGGTTGTCTTGAAAAGTTATGGACACACATGGAAACCGGTTGGTACGTGAGAAGCCTCCACTGTATAACGACCCTTATTTTATGCCTGCTATATAATATGCGAATTATGAAAGGAAACAAAAAAACTTTAACTCAACTCACTTTTTCAATGACGAATGAGGAATGTTAGTAGGGTAAAAACGGCAGTTCTACCACACTCTTGTGGTATAGAACGACAGTTCTACCACAGGTTCTACCGCAAAACCAAAACCACTCGTTCGATTTCAGCCATCTTTTCACCAAAGTAGTGAGAAAGACCTCAAGTGTTCATAGATGACGTCACCGATGACGTCATCGATGACATCATATACTAAAACATTTAAACGTGTATATCTTTAAAATACTCGTTCGAAATCAGCTATCTTTTCACCATAGTATTTTGAAAGACTTTAAATTTTTATTGATGACGTCGCGGATGACGTCATTTACCTAAAAGTTTTAATCGAGCTTAACTTTAAAACTATTGGCCCGATTTTAACCAGCTTTTTAACGTAGTGTTTAGGAAGACTTTATATTTTTACTGATAACGTCATTGATGGCGTAACGGATGACGTCCTATACCTAAAAATTTTAATCGAACATAACTTTAAAACTTCTGGACCGATTTTAACTCTTTTTTTGACCAAACTGTTCAGCAGAACTTTGCTTTGTTTGCTTTGTTCTAGACGTTGGGTATATTTGAATAGTCTCATAAACAGGCGTTTTAGTCGACGCTTATAAACGGGTCGAAGGTCATCATTTGCTCTTTCACGCGCATCTTCAAGCCCTTATTCTTTATATTCTAAAACCTTTTCTTGAAATTTGTCATCATGGTCATCATAAACTTCTTGAACCATATCATGCCAAACAGAGTCTATTTCTGACTCACTGTCAGAACTGCTGACATCGGCATCCTCACCACACTGCTTCATATGCGTGGCTAAAGCTAAAGCTGTTGTATAACGCAGCAGTCTATAAAAGCATGTGCATTAATTTCAGCCATATTGACTCTTTGACGTTTAATAGAAGATTCATCAAAAGTTTCCGTGAAAGGCGTTTTTATAGGGTTTTCCAAATCCATCTCCCATTCTTCATTCACTTCTGAAATGTGTGCTTGCTTTAAATGCCTTTTGCGACTTTGTGGTCAGTCGTAAGATTTCGAACAAATGTTGCATTCATACATCCTTTCGATTCCACATCCACTTTTCAATTGACAAAAAGTCTTTGAAAGTAAATTTTTAGATACAACAACAACAATGGCAACAGCAGCAACAATAGCAACAACAACAATGGCAACAACAACAATGACAACAATATCAACAACAACAACAATGGCAACAATAACAACAACAACAATGGCAACAATAACAAAAACAACAATGGCAACAACAAAAACAACGGCAACAGCAGCAATGGCATAATCCACCACGCGATTGTAGACCCATTCCAACAAGTGTTTGGAAAAGACATCAGTGACAATGAGTAGAAAGTCTTCATTATGTTGTGCAATGTAAGCTACATCTGCCAAGTCCACATCCCACATATCATCAATATCACGGGTAATGATACGTTGTCGTTTAAATCTATACTTCACTGGTTGATGTAAACTAAAGGCATCTTGATTTTGTAACCAATTTTTAACTTTGGAATATGTTACAAGTTGTTTGTTTTGTTTCAGTAGTTTGTAAGTATTGGTTAAGTAGTCTTTCCAAGTTGCCATATTTACTTAAAATGAAAACACTCATTCACATAGTAAAAGTTTCATTGGCAATTAAATATGAATCACTTAAGCACTATTTATTAATTTTTAATCAGTTAAAAGATTGCATTATACACTACCATACAAACAAACTTTACTGTTCTTCAAACATTTTACAATTGTCTATATTCACTTCATCTCGTCCATTATTGAACACAACAAGCTCTGATATATCCGTTGACAATGAAACATTATCATCATACAGTAAAATAATTGTAGCAGCTACAACTAGCATGAGGTCAGCTGCCCAAATTGTATTGGCGTTGATAAATCCTGAATCAATGTCATAAGTGTTCCCCTGTAAATTGAATTCTTCACATTCACTCAAGAAAGATTGGATGAAACGATTTCTTGGAATTGCAATTCCAACAGCTTCCCAGTGTTTATGCATGCTGTTCACTTGTAGAATCCAATCGGATTCAAAATCAGGAAGCTTTGAAAACACAAAGTTAGTATAGTTCACTTGGAAGACATCATCCAATGTATCTATATCTATACATCTGTGAAGAAGGGATCTTGAAATGGTTCACTTTTCTTCTGCAAAACAATGTCTCAAATAACCCAACACGCGAAAGAATACTCCTACATCAGTACGAATGAGGTCAAATGCAAAATCAAAATCAAAATCCTCTGCGTCTTCTATTCCAGTTTCATAACACTGTTCAATAAACCTGTTATGTAATTCACTTCTTTCAATGTTGCAGTGTGTCAAGTCCCAACAGGTATTCAAATGCCAATGCTGTTCTTTCTTGGTCCAAAGCGAGTTAATTCATCAATCATACAGTTTACATATATCTGTTTGAAAATAGCATCCATATTCACAATAAACACGTCTTTACTGCTTGGTTTCTACAGAATATGTATGGCTATGCACTCACTCAAGAGTTCTTTATAATGTCATTCTTCTCAATACATTGGTCACTCCTCTATAAGCATCTCACCAACCTTTAAAGCGTCATATTTACCACAAAAGTTTTCAGGTTAACATAACTTGCAACCAAATCTGTGGCTGTGACAACCATCATCTTCTACATATCCTTGAGCAACGCAATATGTACATATTAAACCAAGATGGTTCTAGGCATTTGCATTACTCAACTCCACTTTAGCCAGTTGTTCCTTGGTTAGATTAGTTGCTTTCATCTGTTTATGTTCAGTTAATTAGACTGCTGTCACCCAGCCATGGCATTCCATACACGTCTCATCAAGTAAAAGACTGGATGTTGGTGATGACTCCTCATGCAACACCCTATTTATTTGTGGCATTACGTTCAGCAGCGTTGCCCATTCCTCATCATTAAAGTTGATGTAGTAAGTATACTCTTTCCCTTCAAATTGAGAGCTGCGTATAAAGCTGACATAGCGCTTGTCGTTGAACGTAATCACTTCTGAACCCTTTGATTTTGTTAAATACATTTTAAAATTAATCATACGCATCTTCTCCAAGTTATCATTCACTTTCTTCCATAGAGAAGGAGAAAGTCCCATCCAATTTTCATTTCGTTTGATTCTGATGAGTCGACCATATCGACTTTCTTCAATAGCTACACTTAAGGTAGCATCGATCTTGAAATTAGCTATCACCGTTTGTTCCGCCATTTTACAAAGATAAATTGTCAAAGAAATGCTTGTACCCGTTCAAGTGATAAAGACGTTATGTGTTGTTCAAAGCACCAGATCTGTCTTTTATACTCCATTTTCATTAAAAAATATGATTGAAAACGGGTAAATATTCAAAATCACAATTTTTTCTATACTACGTCCAGAAATCCCTTCCTATCCTTTATACAGCGTCTCGTCATCTATTATGATCATCAAGAAATTTTCCCTACGAGCGTATACTATGACTCATCAAAAATTTTTCCCACGAGGGGGGGGGAGGAAGATGCGGCCCAGAAATCTCCTCCTATCCTTTATACAGCGTCCAGAAATCTCGTCGTCTATTATGACTCACCAAAACTTTTCCCACGAGAGGGGGGAGGTCCCACATACTATGACGTAATATGTTCCAAAAATAAATTATCTAAAATTTTCTAGGGAAGGGGAGGTCTAACACATTGTTTCTAGTTTCGTCTGAAACAAATTTTGGTATAGTTTCTGGGGAGGGGGTAAGTCACTCTCGGTTCTAATATGTCTAAAAATAAATTTTCTCAAATTTCCTAGGGGGAATAGGAGGTCCAATATACCATGACGCAATATGTTCCAAAAATTTTTTTTAAAATTACCTAGAGGGAGGCCGGGGGGGGTCTGACACACTATTCTAAAGTCTCCTAGTGGGAGGTATGTCACACTCGGCTCTAATATGTCTAAAATTTCCTTGGGGGTGGTCCAAAATACCATGACGTAATATGTTCCAAAAATAAATTTTCTAAAATTTCCTAGGGGGAAGGGGGATTTTCCTAGGGGGAGGTATGTCACACTCGGTTCTAATATGATTAAAATTTCCTAGGGGGAGGTATGTCACACTCAGCTCTAATATGTCTAAAATTTCATAGGGGGGAGGTCCCACATACCATGACGTAATATGTTCCAAAAATAAATTTTCTAAAATTTCCTAGGGGGAAGGGCGGTTTGACACAATATGTCCTAATATGTCTATAAATAACTTTCTGGAATTTCCCACATCTCCGAAGCATTGAATGAATAGGCTGCTCATTCGAACACGTCTTTAAATGGGCTGGCCATTTCCACATAATCAACCAAAGAAATAAACAACTAAACAAACATAGCAAACAAATAAACAAACACAACAAACAATGTCACTCACCCAAATTTTCACTTCCTCTTCCAACAACAACTACTTCCATTCACACACAACTTCGCTGCCGAAGGGGGGGGGGGTACCCGTGATAGAACCGTCGTACTATACTACAACAGTGTGGTAGAACTGTCGTTTTTACCCTACAAGTGTTGTTAAAAGCGCTTAAACTTGCTTATAAAAGTCATCACATCAATTATGGTAATGACTTTTGGCAAAGACTCATCTGTACGTATAATAGAGAATAATGATGTATAAGTGGTATCCAGGAAAGGCAGACTTGTTTTGCAGAAATAATAAAATACAATGGTTTCACTGTCCATATTCATATCAATCACACATAATAGTATTTTTCAGCCTACAGCAGGGCTTCAGCCCGGGAGAGAGACTAAAATTTCAGGCAATGTCCCTCAGTCCGTCCACCGGTTGTTACTCTTACCCTGATAATCTCTTCCCTATGATAGTTGGTATATATATATGACATACAACAATGGGTATTTTTCTGATTTTGGCCTCAACCAAGTTTCAAGAGCGCAGTGGCCGCCATCTTGGATACTGTTTGTGGGCTGTGCTCGCATCGTTTGCTTGTTTGAAATGAAAATATATTGTAAATGAAGATGAATACCTACCTTTAAATACTGTCAAATATATTAAAAAATACGTGTTTTACCAATAAAGCTAAATTATTTGAAAAAGTGTTACGTCGAATGTGTTCGCCTTCAATATTAGGTATTCGGGTGAGAATAAAAAAAACTTTCACCAGTTTCGTTCTGTTTCGTATAGTTTAGCATAACTATTCGACAGAATATACTTGCAGATATACTTTTCCAAATTTTTGAAAATTTTAATTATTTTGCATCTTTTTCGTGTTTTAAGAAACCATTTTTGAAGAAATACGTTGCTTTGCGTCCTGTTTTGGATTTTAAAAAATCCTGTCTCGTTTTGCGAAATACATTAAGACCCCTGTCAACTCCCTCTATCGCTAACTGAAGTTTGCGAAACGAAATGGGATCTTTTAATCTAACTTCACACCGGTTTCTTCATTTCTATTGAAGTGGTGGATAAGAAGTGCAAATATATACAAAGCATTAAAATATTATGATCAAAATCCCCCAAATTAAGCCCCATTAGTGTTTCGTTATGCAAACAACAGCAATGCGAAACAGGGCAGGATTTCTTTCTTATCTCCTTTCCTAAGTAGACTGTGTCATTTATCCATCAAATGGCTCTTATACAGTACTTCAAAATTTTAATAAGAATTGCATTAATTTTGTTGTGTTTCATTCAATAACAGTGTCAAACCAAGTTGCAGTAAATTAAATCACACATAGAAATATAATCGTTTATAAAGTCCTTTTCCATAAAGTAAAGCCTACAGTGACCAAACAGTCAAAGTAAAGATGCATATCTGGACAAAGATAATCGATTGTCTTACAATTATTTACATTGGGGATGTAAGTGAACTAGTATGATATGCTATATATATATATATATATATATATATATATATATATATATATATATATATATATATATATATATATATATAATATTATTTTATTTGTTACTTTATATTTGCATTTTACATGTTCAAGGTGACTGCGAAATCTCCCTTAACGTAAAGATATAGTTGTATTTGAAGGAGCATCTTTAAACTGACAATTTTTTAACTACGAAGTTGTTTTTGTCTTGTAACGATATTATTCAACAACCCATTTTCTTTAATTAAAATGTTTAGAGCTACTGTTAAAATTGAATTTACAGATAAGCCTGAACAGAAACCTAACAAAGTACCAGACTTTACTTAAACAACTGAAAACCAGTTTAACCAAAAGTTAAGTGAACAAGAGAACCAAATCAGCAAACAACAGAGCATCATCCACTTTCAAAATGAAAGGCTGTCTAAATTAGAAAAACAGATCGGGGCCTTGACAACTGAAGAATTTGTTGGATTTATGGCCAATGCTGTAACAATGGCCACCTATGAGACTGGCGACCGAATCATTTTCGATAATGTGTTGCTGAATCCAAGCGGTAGCTGCAACCCCACATCAAGCGTCTTCACGTGCCCCTTTTCCGGCTTTTATTATTTTTCTGTGACAATTACAAATGCCGAAAACGAAACTGGTGTACGGAAGCGCATTGATGGCATGCTTTATGTAGGAGATGTTTGTGAATTGAAATCTGTCACTGCGGGTGAAAAAACACATCAAGCCTCTATTTCTGGAGTTTATCGCTGTGAGGAAAACGAAGAAGTTTATGTTGAAGTAGAGGGAGCTAGTAACTTAGGCATTTTAGGAACAACTCACAGTGCTTCGTGGGATTCGTTATTAGAATTGATACATAGAACTGTTTTACACTCAACTGTTGATGCCAACAGATGCTTAAGATAATGATAACAGTAATTATAATCTTTCCTTTTTGTTTATTTCGGTTATTAATGCATGGTCTAGACTTGGTATTGAAAGATATTAGTGGGATTGCGATTATCAGTAGTTTCCATGTCATCTAATAGGTAAATAAGATGTTATAATTGTTAAGCTCTTGTTATCTTCTGTTTGTGTTTGTTACAAGCGCGGCATGTATGGGTATACATGCTGCACAAAAAATGTGCCTAGGGGAGTAATAATTGTAGATAATACTTTGACTGTAAACACCTAAATAAAGTTAAATAACTTTAAGTTCGTAAATATAATAAATGGTTTCTTTGCGTAACAGATTTCGGTTTTATAAATGCTGTCAGAACACCAATTTCACAAAACAACAATGCAAAAAATGGAGACGTTACTTGTTGTTTAATTTCAAAGCAAAGGTTTTCTGCATATCAATGGCGGTGGTGCTTAATTTTTAACATTGGAGGAGGCACACTTGCAAACTTTTGATATTAAATTTAGGCTAACCGTAGACAGTTGCTTTCATTTAAACAAGAATGTCCAGAGACATTGTGAAAAGCCGATATCTAGTGAATTAAATATCAATAGGCTAGTGTGGTCACCAAAAAGTGGTCATCATATTTTAAAAACCGGTTATTGCAAAGTCGTACAAAATTTTAAAGGAATCTGATCGAAACTGGCAACCAAATGGCTAAATGCTCACATTTAGCAAATTTTTGGTGGATCACCAAAAAATAACTTTCTAAGACAGGAAATCGGTTAACATTTATGCAATATGAAGACAATAAGATAAAACTCGCAGAAAAACCCTATTGAATATTGAAACCAAACTAATTTAAAATGCTTCTTTCTTTGCCCCTTGGACAGGCCTGTCTGTTGGCAAGTCACCCAACAGACAGGCCTGTCCAGTAAACATTCGTACAAAATTTGAAAGAAATCCCATCCAAATTGTCAGAGTGGACGCTTTTTTGAAAATTGGCTACAGAAAAATGCTCCCTCCCAAATTTAGCCAATTTAAGTAGGTCGCCAAAAAATTAACTTTACAAGAGAGATTAGGCTGCTAAAATTACGCAAAATTTGAGGGAGCTCCATCATTTTTTACAAAAAATAGAGGGTCTAAATGGTGAGAGTGGAAGCATTTTGGTAGATCGCAGAAAGTGATTTGTCAAGAGAAGCCTACGTAGAGAACATTCGTACAAAAATTTAAAGAATATCTAATCAAAATTGTTGGAGAAAAGGATATTCAAAATTAGTAACAAAAACACTTTCAATGCCATCCAATAGGTAAATTTTGCCTAATCGATTAAAAAGTAAACACCTGTACAGAATTTGAAGAAATCCAAATAAAATTGTGGCAAAAGAAGTATTTGGAAAATGGAAAGCTAAAACAGTTAAATGCTACCCTTTTAGCCCATTTCTGTTGGATCGCCATAAAGGTAATTTTGAAAGACAGAACCATCAAAAGAACAATCGTACAAAATCGGAAAGGAATTGTAAAGTGAAAGAGGCCTCCATTTGACTAATTTTTAGCAGATCGCTGAAAACTAATTTTCAAGAGGGTCCTACCTAGAGAACATTCGTAGAAAATTGAAAGAAAATTGATCAAAATTGTGGGAAAAGAAGTATTTTGAAAATTAGCAACCAAAACATTTTAAATGAACCCATCGGGCAAATTTATCGTGGATCGAAAAAAAAGTACTTTTCAGTACTTTCAACACTGTGAGGAGCATTTAAAACATATTGGTCTCAAAGTTAAGCCACAAAAGTGTCAGTTTACTATGAAAGACGTGAAATTCTAACGCAATATTGTTTTGAACAATAGCGTTAAATCACATCCAAGGAAAGAAAGAACATGACGCAACCAAGAAATGTCAACCGGTTCAGAAGATGTCTTGCGCTTATGGGTTTGTATGTGGTATGTCCCTCATTTTCAAGTCTTACAAATTGGTAAAAGCTCAAATTCTGACTTACCCTGACTTTGGCAAGCCATTATACACAGGAGAGGAAACAACAGCAGCAGCCCAACAAATTTGACTATTCACAGTGGTTCGTCTAGAGTCCAAAATTCTGATATTATTGCTCGTTTGAAGTTCATGGAAGAGAAAGAACTCGATGTCTCTCCGTGACGCTTGAAGATTTAGCTTTCGAATATTGATTACTTTATGTTGACAATGGTGTCCTATATAGAGTTTATTATCAACCCAGATCCGCGCACTCATGGCGCACTCTAAGGCAGAGAAGTGCCCACTTCAGCTTGTTGTCTTATTGAGTTGCGTCATGCAGTTTTGAGAGACTTACATTTGCGATGTGCACATCTCATACGTGAAGTTTTGCTATAAGGCTCAGGAGAAGTATTTGTGGGCTGATATGTTAAAGGATATCAAGTCCGTCTGTGAAGGTTTTGTATAAGGCTCAATATCGATCCATGCTTTCGCTCTACAGAATACACCCCGGACTACTTTCTGCTTGGTCGTCATAGGAAAAGTCCTGCTGATTTAAGGCTTGTGATTACCGAAGACGTCCCACGTAACATCCAGTATTATGTTACGACTCTGGTTAACAACCCAGATGAAGCTTGCGAAAATATTAAGGAACACCAAATCAGTATAAAAAGATAAAAAAAGTGATCATCCTTGCCAACTACAAGAAGGTGACAAAGTATTCCTTTACCTTTCTGTGACACCGAATCACTTGTCGCAAAAGCTGAGTCATCCTTGGTGTGGTGGGTGCGTTATTCACAGGCTCTTGGGTCAAAACACCTTTAAGCTTCGAAAATTTAACTCTAAAAGGCATCTTTAAATGTCAAGCGTCTCAAAAAGTGCACAGGCCAGCGAGAACGCCCTCAGAAAGTCCCTTCGAATGAAATCTTTCCGACATTGGATGAAATACGTGATGACGACTTCCCTGATGATAAGTTGGTTCAATTTGTGGCCGTTCACCCCGATGAATCATCAGACACTGGGGATTCTTCCAACAATGATACTGCACCTTTGGAACAACCTTCCTAGTTTCAATACGTGAATGTAGAGAAAGTGTTTGGGAAAAGGAAAAGGTTCAACATAAAGTAAGATGGCAATTTCATAGCCCAAAAAATGACATGTGGGTGCCAGACGAGGAAGTAGATAATGCGCTGTGGCTTCATTGCAAGCAATCCTTTACCCAAAAGACGTAGAAAGAGGAGGCGGTATGTTTTTATCCCCGTCTTTGCAAAATGGTAAAACTGTACAAATTGATATCGGTATGGCTGGTAACTTAAAATATACAATCCATAGACTAAGAACTTTTCATTTCAAAATGGCAAAACTGTACAAATTGATATAAATACAAATTGGTATCTTACTGTATGATTTGCAAAGCTCGTCCAGAGTTATCCATGTTTTTAAAATTGACCGATCTGGGTACTGGTAGATTACTAGGTAAAAAATAATACACACAGATATTCGTAGATTTTAAATAGCAAAGTAACAACTAGGCATAACTGACAAAATTTACCTGCTCAGTGAACTAAAAGAAGAGTATTTGGTTTTATTCTTCTCAAGGCTATTTCTAAAAGAGTACTACATTATGCAAAAACGTTCGAGCGCAGTGTCTGCTTTGAACAAAAGAAAAAAGAAACTTTATGCTAACTGAGTTGATAATGGCGAATCAAAAGTGCAATTTAAAGTACTTATAAACGTTACAATTCTTAATTTGGTTATAAATCATTTGTTGACAAAGAGTGCCAACTTGAAGAACAATAAACACTAACGATATTGATGAAAGGCAGATATATTTTAAAGGAATAAAAAATAATAATGGCCATTCACTCCAGATAGATATCACACATACCAGTCTACATTTTTCAAATATGAAGTATTGGTATGTTTTACACTAAATACAAGTTATACGCAGTGCATAATCAATGGAATAAATATTGACATAGCATATTATACCAAAAATTTTTATAGACTAATTCTGAATTAACTTATGAGATGGAAATTAAACATGTAACCTTCTAAAGAATAGAAACAAAGACATTCTAGTTAATCCAAATGATGCTACGGACTCCTGTTACCGCCTTCAAAGGCTAAAGTCTGTCATCTTATTATTAGTCATCCTAAAACCCACGGTTTTTATCTCACTACTTAAAAAATAGACAAAGAAGCAATGAACAATACAGCAAACCTCCGGTTGTAAACACCGATATTATGAAGAGACTTTAATTGGGGACAATTTTTATCAGTTTTTTTATAAGTTACCTTTTCTGTAAGTAAATTTCGGTATTGCATTTCGTGATTCAGGACAGTGGTCACTGATTTGCCCTCAATTTCAGGAATGCCTATGAAATTACCCACACTGTAAGGGGCATCTACTTTGATGTCTCTGTCTTGTACAGGCTGGAAAAGGACACACAGTGAACATGTTTCAAAGCTGTATCCTCCAAGTAAATCGTATCACATTGCGTGTTAAATTGACAACCGTTAAATGCCAATCTAAACACAATAATAAAGGAAATGAGTTTATAAAAGTATCTAAAATAACAATCAATCAGAGACGTCGCTCTTAAAGCAATCAGAGCTAGTTCTCATTATCTGAAAACGTGAAAGTTACCAAAAGTCAGCGAATCAAAAGTGTAAGGATGAAGGCAATAAATTTGAATTTGTAAGTTTTCTGAAGACCAGGATTTTTTGTTCAGATTACTCTTGTTCAGTTTCTATGCTATTGGACTCTCAAACGACCCCAGTGCATGGACATCGATATCAGGATCAACCTTCCAATAGAGACAAAAATTACTATTAAATACTGGTTCCTAATAGATGGAGTTTCACTATACTCAATTGCAACGATAAGTGTTCTGTTATCAAGATCTTAATGCACAATACAAATGTAAGAGGCGATAAATTATCTGAGTGGATATTTAACCCTTTCTGAGCTGCTGTGTGACAGTATTTCTATTTTTCAGAGCTCATAACATATCATCAACAGTCATTCAAGATTCAATTCAGATTTTTGTAACTCCAATGGCAAATTCGTATTGAGTTATTAAAAGTCAGCATATCAAAAGTGTAAACGGACACATTACTATTATTTTGTTGCATGTTTCTTTTAACTATTAACTGTTAACTTTAAAGGTTTTTTAGACTATTTTTCGATCAATCGTGTAGATCAACTTCTATGTTTAAAAAATTCATTTTTAGTTCAAATATGCTTACACCTTCTTTCTTCTTATATATGTAATAATAATGATTCATGAGAAAACTTTCTGTGCCTTTAGAAATGCTATAGCTGAAATTTTAAGATCTGAGAAGCACCAGTGCATCAGTTACAATTGACGACCTCTTTGTCTCTTTCATGGCAAGAAATTAGTAGCTCAGTAACCGGCGCATTTCCTTCCTACTAACCAACTAGAGCGGCCAATGCACGTAAAAATAAGAGTGCAGATTTATATCACACACTACAGCAACATATCAAACTACAGCGACCAGTGCATACAAAACATGAATACACGCTTATATAACACACTGTAGCAACGCATTACACTACAGCGGCCAGTGCACACAAAACATGAGTACAACCTTATATTACACACTTTCACTCATTTAGTTTCTTGTTTTTATAAACGTCTCTCGGTCTAAACCTAGTATTCCCAAATAATCATTTTCCTTTTTTATTACTGGAATAAAAGAATAATTTCTGCAGACATAATCAATATTCATTGAAAAAAATTTAAAAAATAAACAAAACCAGATGACGGTCACTGAAACAGATTTATCTGTACATCTTTTTTTATCCGAATAGAGAAGTTGGTAGCTAAAACGGGCTTTACTGCACGTCTTGATTTATCCGAATCCGGAAATTGGTCACTACAGCAGTTTTACTGTAAGTTGCATCTTTTCGTATCGTCTGGAAGGTGGTCAAGACAGGAAGGTTTTACCATACGTCTTTTTATCTGCATCTATAAGAGGTCACGGCAAATATGTTTTACTTTACATCTTTTAATCCGGGTCTTTTTTGTTAATCAATCCTTCAGTCCGTCCCCGCTCAATCTAATGTAGGTACGACTCTAAACCCAGCCCAAACCCCAGGTTATGGTAGCGGTCTATACGCTTGGTGTAGTTACCTTGTCTTTATACATTCCCATCGGCCAAAGAGCACCAGAAAGTCATTCTTCATAATTGCTCGAACTGATGACTCCCGTGGACGGATGATGGGGGATAACGACTTTATAATGCACCACAACTGACACTGACCCCTGACTGACTGACTGACTGACTGACTGACTTGTTCTGTATAAGCTGCAGGTTGGTAGCATACAAGAGGTCAATTACAGGCAATGAAATAGCCACAGGAAAAGAAATGGCGAAGGTTCGATATTGATGTTGTACTGTTTTCAAGCACTTTAAAGAATGCAGAAATACAGTCATACACCTTTCGTTATGTTCTATACACGTTTAATGTTTAACAGAAACCGCGCGACTTATCCACAGAATAACTACATCAAGCGAAGTCGATCTCACTGTTCGCTAGGCCAGACAACGGATACATTTTTACGTAATGACGCCTTTCTTAACTTCACTACACGTACTTAAAGTTCAAAGAGCCGTCCCAAGGAATGTCCAAGGTTCATACACTTTTTCCATGATACTATTCCCTTACATTTTCTATGACAAAATTAAATTTCTGCCAGATAACCCATTTTAAGACATCCTGTTATTTGCTATTTATCAGTAAGAAAACCTAGCAACCATTATTTTCCTATTTTTGTATTTACTTGCATATTTTCGTATTTATATTGGCCTCCTTACGCTAAAGCAAGGTATCAGAAAATATGTTATCAATAATATAAAAAATCACTTACCAAATAATCTCATTTACCCCTCACATTTTGACAAAATTCAGTGCCATTTCCCTGACCTTTCCAGCAAGATAAAACAACAATATTTGTCCAGGTTTTCCTTGACATTTATGGATCCTGAATACCATCTGGTTCAAATTATATGCATATTTTATGTGACGACGTCATGTGCCGTTTCTGTCCTTTGTGCTCGCGACAAAATGTAACAGAATCTTTCGGACCTGCCAAGCAATAGTCCACCAAGTCTCAACTTTCTTCGATGTTCAGCGGCTGAGAAATTTTTCATGCAAAACTTTAACCTAATGACGGCATGCGCCTTTCTTGACAGAGGCGTCAGAAAGATCCAAATAATGCATATATAAAATTAGAAGACGATACAACTTTCGCTTAGCGAGATATTTTGCAACAAGATGAAGGGGAACGCTGGGCAAAAAATGGGTTAGGCTGAAATTTACTAAGGATTCGCTGGCCACGACATTGGTTACGTTGGGTACCGAATGAGGCACCATGGAAACAGCATAGGATACGCTGGGCACAGTAGGCATAGAATGGAGTTAGCCGGGCGCAGAAAGGGGCATGGCAGGCACGCCGGGGTACTTGCTAGAAATTGGGACAAACTGGACACTGTATGGGGAACGCTGGGCACAACATGGGGTGCGATGGGTACAAAATGGGGTGCACAGCGCACAGCATTCTATATGTTGGACACAACATGGTACGCTGGGTACAGAATGGGACATGAGAGCGCGATGGGCACAGCATGGGATGCACTGGACATATGCGGTTACGATGGGCACATCATGAGGTACGATGGGTACAGAATGGGGTGTGCTGGGTATAACATTGGGTAAGCTGCACACAGCGCGGGTTACGTTTGGGGGTTCGCTGCGTACAACATGGGGTAAGTGGGTATGGAGGACACAGTACGGGGTCCGTTGTACACAGAATGATGTGCCCTGGACACATGGGGTGCGATTGGCACAACATGGGTACGCTGGGTACAGGATAGAATGCGCTGGGTACTGCATTGGGTAAGCTATGCACGCATCTTTTTACCGGGTTTTGTGACGACTTAACACTTTAAAGATGATACCAATAATTTCAGTTTTAAAAAACAAATCACATTGTACTGGGCGGGGACCACGCATGACGTCACGCTGTACAAGGTGGATCAAAGTGCCTTGCCATACCACGTGATCACTGGCATCAACATCATATTCAACCAGCCCCCAAAACAAACCCAAAAGTGACATAAAACCGATAAATCTCAGCGTATTAAATTTATTACGAACGATTTTCCAGCTTGTTCACAATTTACGGGGTCAGTGTCACATGATTGTACATTGACTCATTTTCGTTGAACTGCTAAATGTACCAGCTCAAATGCATCAGCTCAAGTGTACCAGCTCAAACATACAAGCTCAATGCATCAGCTCAAATGTACCAGATCAAACATACAAGCTCGAATGTACCAGCTCAATTGTTTGACCACGGGGTGGTGGTAAATATTTTTGACGTCGGTAAACACACACTACTGTGGCAAGCTTCACAGAATGGTCAGGTGAGCGCAGTGACTCACTCGTGACGTATGGAGTGTCTGCAAACGCATCTGACAACGCAGAAAGAACTGTCTCGTTGGTGGTGACGCAAAACGGGCATCATGATGCCATACTGGAACTGATCGGTCGAGGAGCGAATGTCAGTTCTGCTGACAGCCATCAGATGTGAAACTACCGAGAAGGGGGGGGGGTTCTATGTGTAACCACCGAAAATTGGGATGGGCGCCAGTTTTTATTACGGTAAAATAGTACAACATTGAGACGTTAGAAAAATGTTGGGTAGACATCGGATCAACATCGGGTTTTTTGTTTATGGAAGTTGAAATATTGTCTGACTTCCGGCACTGGATAGACGTTGATTGTTCGACGTCTAATCCACAAAACAAACAGAAAAACCAGTTTTCTCAATAGTCGGATCAATTTTCAAAATACTGCGATCCGTCGGCTCACGTGGTTGTTATGGTCTCAAGACCACACAGGACGCGTTGTGATACTTATTCTGGGAACTGTATATACAGCTGTGAAGATTCATTACAAAATTAAGCCAGCCTATGTAGGTCTGAGGTTAATTATGATTCGTGTAGGAGTGAGATAATCATGATCCGTATAGGCGTGGGGTTATTCATGGCCCGTGCAGGTGGGAGCTTATTCATGGTCCATGTAGACATGAGCTTTTTCATGATCAGTGTAAGTGTGAGCTTATTAATGGTCTGTGTAGGCTTGAGGTTATTCATGGTCCGTGTAAGTGTGAGCTTATTCATGGTCCGTGTAGGCGTGAGGCTATATATAGTCCGTGTGGGTGTGAGGTTATCTATGGACCATTTAGGCGCGAGGTTATTCATGGTCCGTTTAGGTGTGAGCTTATTCATGGTCCATGTAGGCGTGAGCTTTTTCATGGTCCGTGTAGGTGTGAGGCTATATATGGTCCGTTTCGGCCTGAGCTTATTCATGGTCCGTGTAGGCGTGAGGCTATTCATGGCCGCCTTTAATACTGATCTTACAGCTGTGAAAAGCTTTGAAGCGAACGCAAAACTTCCGTAATGGGGTTGGTACCTGGTTGGAGACGAAATCGCAAAGATCGCGCAACATGTCTTTGTGTGGGCGGGCTAGCTGCAAGAAACGCTAGGGTTAGGTTAGGATTTGACCTCACCCCAACACCGCCTAGAACATTGTTACCCCGCCTTGAGGTGAGGGCTTGGGTGTGTGCCCCATCAAGCCCATGACATTGTTATCCTGCCTTCAGGTGAAGGTTTCCGTGAGTGCCCCCACCTAAGCCAAATTTACTGTGACCCAATCTTCGATATGAATAAATGTGTAAGTTCAGGTATCTTTTAAGTATTTGTAAATTACTCAACTTTTCTGCTTGGTAATATGAGCCGTAATTCACATAAGAGCATATTTCTACCAACGGTGTCCAGAACTCCCCTTTATACGCTACGAAGAGGGGATTTTTATAGTGGGGCATGAATCAGAGAACGTGAAACAAATTCTCTGAGGTTTTAGCTGAAGTACAATTTGACATACTCATTCACCTTTTTTCTCATAATGAAAATAATCAGACCGTTTACTTTGTTAAGTGTTTATAATTATAATTGAAGGACATATTTAATGTGATTAAGTGGACAAGTGAACATGCCATTCTGGCGGAGGGGGATGCGTGGGAGAGCTTTTATCTCGGTGACAAGTAGAAAGACCGTCCTATTCACCGTAAATGGCGTGCTGTTGATTCTTGTTAAGTTAATTATTTTCAACTAAAAAAACTACACTCACATTTGATGTTCTCAAAGTTTGGTTCAGTCTCTCGTATCAGGAATAGATTCATGACATGAAATTCATTTTTAAGCCCGGATTCCTGCAGGATCCCAGCCTCAAAGCTCACAGGTTCCGAAACCATGTCTTCGATAGGCAAAATATTATTCAACTAGTTCTGTTGTATTACCTTTTCTGTGTCAACTACACAATGTTTGTACCTGGAACAAAAACACATATATGTTGCAGACAATTTGTGTATTCAGGCAATTCGTGAATTGCCTGAAATTTTCAGGCAATTCCTGAACTGCCTGTAGGGGTCAGACAATTCGTGAATTGGCTAAAATTAGGGTCCAGTCAGTTCAGGAATTGCCTGAAACATGTTTTATAAGAGATGTTGAACAAGTTTTGATGTTTCTTCTATTTATTGCTATGTTTCATAGGCAGTTATAAAGCAATAGCTGCATAAAGCAATAGTTGCATGTACAAGAATTAAACCTTCACATTTACACCAATCGTACATCAGAAACTCCGTTGATAATTATTTTTTATTATAAATTGCATTCATCTACTGGTTATTTGAACTAACTTTTATTTGAACTAACTCACTTCGTTACTACTCAGTTTCATTATAAAAGATCACTTCACTACTTGATAATTGCAGTTGTAACAAGTAATTAGCGTTTATCTTTTCATCAATAGTAAATCAAAGAATCAGTTTGTATGCATTTTACCACGCACTCAGTTGCATAATAGTACTGCACTCCGATGTCCGCTAATTGCAATTGTATCAAGTAAACGGCATAACACCATACTTAAATAGCAATTACATCAATTTATAATTGCAATTCTAAACCGTAAACTCCCACAACAGATTAAATTGTATTTAATTATAGAAGTTTATTTGGGATTTATTAAATCCCGCAATTTTCATGCAATTCATTCGGTTGGAAATAACAGACCCCGTTTAAAATCTTTAATTTTAACTTCATCACAAGAAATTAAATTGCAATTTTTAGACCTGCTTTCGGTATTTACGACGGTATTTACTTGTTGTTACTTTTATAGTATAAGACCTAAACCTCGGAGTAACTTGGAAGGAAAGTGACAGGCCACTTAATTGATTCCCTACTCCGGTGAGAAACATTATTGGCCATTGACCTATTGCGGATATTGGAGTCCATAGGACAATGTTTTACTCTGGCAATAATTGCAATTATGGAACATGGTCAGGTAAGACATATATACTAAGACCTCCTATTATATTTCCCCAAGTACATGCCTTAATTGCAATGATTTCGATTATAAAGAAAGAAATTAACAAATTTGGCTCTGTCAAACAGTTAATAGTTTGATACACAAATTGCCCGAAACGTCTTTATGCAATCTGTGAACAAAGAACCCTTAAATTTCAGGCAATTGACGAATTGTCTAAATACACAAATTGCCTGTAACAGATATACTATATAAAAAGATAACACGGTCTTCTTTCGTGGTTCCCGCGGTACCCAAGTTAAAATTCATTTGACTTTATGCTTCATATTCCTGTGTTAAAGTTATATTAAACTGGGGTTTTAATTCCGTTAGGCTAGCGCTACTGAATGAGGAAGAAAAATGTGAAAAAGTGATAATGGAGATTAACAGAGAGTAAAATATAAAACACGTTTGCTTTTAGTTATGGTAGTCTATTGTAGTAGTTCTGCTGTAGTGAAATTCCTTACTCTTTTTGTGTTTTCCTTTTACAATATTTATGGATTGCTTATTGAAAGGAAAATTACAGTGGCAAGTTTTTTTTTGTTTCTTAATAATGTTCTGATTGTACAATCCATAAAAGTTTCAATGACAAAATAATAACTAAAAAAATGAAGAAAAACAGCAACAATCAGAACTTTGTGTGAGACAAATCGGAAAATAGCAGCAAAAGTAAAATTAGCGTAAAGTTGTATATCACTGCGGATTGTCCAATTTTAGCTGTTTTTATCGTTGTATTCTACCGTACTTGAGTAATTATTTCCTGTGCAACAGAAGGAAATAGCTATGAGCTTGCCCGTATGTCAGTCCACTTGCGTGTCCGGACTATCTCCGAAACTACTGGCTGGATTGTTGAAGTTTCACACACGGATAGAGTATATATTGGATTCATGAAAAATTGTCAAAATGACAATTGTCAATTTTTTTCGTATATAGAGCATATTTATGACATCGTGTCCAGCTAGAACTATTTATTGGATTATTTTTACAATTTCACACGGCATGCAATGTCATTGTTATTCCGATTCATGAAAAATTGTCAAAATAACAATATTTTCAAATGTGGTAAAAAATTAGCATTCATACAATTTTGTACGCACAAAGGAACCTCGTTTCTTGGTTGTACCTCCAAACCTATATGTTCGATTGTTTTGAAATTTTATACATGGATAAAACACAAAGTAAATGTGCGTAGAGTCGTGTTTTATATGGATTCATGAAATAATGACAAAATAAATGAGTTTATTGCAAAATCTTGCATACAGATGGAGCACATATTGCAAGTGTGGTAGGTCGTATTTGAACGTGTCGTCCAGGATATGTCTCCAAAATTATTCTTCTGACTTTTTAACGTCCCACACAAGGATAAAACTAACACTGCAAAATATCTTTTAAAAGTATAAAACGTAGCTTGTACTGAATTTAAAAGTGCAAAGCTGTTGTAATTATGGAATCGTGCTGAAAGTGGTGTGTATCATTCCATCCTGGCGCGTGTTAGACGTAACTAAAGACGTGGTCGAACGTCACCAGTGACGTGTGGTATTCCCACGTCTCATCCCCGTTATCATGCTGAATCACAATTATGATCATTCATTTATCTGATAATTTCCATATTTGTCCCGTCGGCAGGTCAATGCATACTTGGTTTATCATTACGTAACCTACAATACTATACACTTTAATCGAGAGGAGGAGGTGGGGTGGCCAGTGTTGTTGTATTCAGTTGTTATTGTTAATGAGGAAGCTCATTTGCGCGTATCATTTACTGATTGAATTTTTCTTTCTTAGCTTCTGTCAACCCCCTCCCCCTTCTGGTTCAAATCGATGCGCTGATAACATAGTTAAAACACAGTCGAGGACTTATCACGCATTCTTTATTTATTTCTATTTATTTATTTAATGTTTCTTTTTTTTGGCGCGATTCGATCCAGCTTTTGTTACGCTTTGATGAAAGGAATTCAAGAGCAAGTCCGTATTTCTAAAGGTGTTTCCTTTCATTTGTAGGTTGTGTGTGAATGTTGACAACGAATCAAAAATGCATGTTTCGATATGAAAAAGCTTATCAACCGATCTGGTGAATTATATCATCCCCTAGCCCAACTTTGCTGGCGAAGGGGATATAGGATTTGGTTAGTCCGTCCATCCGCCCGTCCGTCCGTCACGCTTTTGGGTAGTGGTCTTTTATGCACAACTCCTCCGAACGGGTAAGCACACACATTTTAACTTCTATACAGATTTATTCCTCATGTATTGTAGTTGTGCACCTCGTATTCGGTTTGTCCGACTTTTCATTTATTTAGCCAAAATTGAGGTCGAAACTTAGACATATAATTTGACAGTAATGCATGCATACAAACTGAACTTGTTAAAGATGTCATACTGTGTTTATGTTACAAAACGTGCAAAGGGCGAGGGGAATTGCAGCGTTCCGGTGCTTTGTCTAAACCAATGCAATGAAACATTAATCAGTGATATTGAGTGGAATGTATTCATATCACGGTGCTGACAAATTTGTTATCATAAAATTTGAAAGTTATCCTGAAATATTCGAATTCTGCTGTTTTCATAGACAGTTACCGACTTCAACCTGACAATAGCTGATTTTCTTTCCATCTGTAGCTCTCCTGCCTTGAATGATTGACAAACGTGCAGATGTTCTGTGAAACGTCACAATCATGAAACGCCCGAATGTGTTCTTACTAAAGCGATCGTGTTTTTGGCGTTCCCTGACTTACACGACGCTCTGCAGTTTGCGCATTTATGTGAAAACATACCACATACATCTTCAATCTTCCGTCAATTACGTATCCGAATCGGCAACACCCAAACCAGAGAGTGCTAATAGCACCTACTCCCATCGAAAAAAATAAAAAGTGAAGTTTGTGAACATATGTTGAAGGAGCTTACCATCACATTTAATTCCCCCTAGCAGCTATTAGCCTCGGTTTCGTGAGAATGGGTACCAGCTGAGCCACCATTTATAGCTAATTTTTGGTGTCAGGACATCTTCAAACTTCCTGCAACTCAAACAAAAAGGTAAAGAGCTTCTTGTTTTTAAGATCCGATGTTAAATAGTAATTTTGTTCCGCTTTTAAAAGTGCTATTTACACCTTATTTTTTTCTCTCACGAGACCAAAGTTACTGTTGGATGAAAACGCCGATGCGCACTGCAGTATGCAGACCCCATAAAACCGTGTGAAAAAGGGTTTTCGGGTACAGGGGCTCATTTATATGAGCCAAAATGCAGGTATTGCACTTGTCTTACTTTTTTTAAAGCGCTCTTACGTCATTATAGTTTAATTGCTTTATCGATTTAAAAGCCTGTAGAATGCAATTTCCGATTCGTTTGACGAACTAAACATATATGTGTATTTATTAAAACATGTTATATATTGGTCAGTTAAGATATGGATACGTTTTTTGTGCAGAATATGGAGATAAAATTCTTTTCGTGGCGTGGATGTTGGGTTAGAGATTTGATTTATTCAGAGCCAACTGCCTTGGCTGAAATAAAAACAGTAAGAAATAAATTAAAGAAACCATGTGGCCGCATGAACTGCAGCTTAGCAGTGGTCAACCATATATGTACATTTCTACGCCAGAGACAAGCTGCTTAATTAATGGGGGAAACGGGGGAGGGGTGCATATTTTGCGGACATTTTCAGGTATAATTTGTGCGGTTTGATTGAAAGTGTATCTGAATGTGTCAACCTCAATTACAACGTCACTTTAAGTTGATATGGACCAGTGAGTTTCTGTAGTTATTTTCAAGGGGGAGAAAGGGTTGACGTTAACACTGCATTTATTTTATGCATTCCACGCGACAAGGTACCTCGTATATTTTAGATTCTTAGATTCTTATGCTCATAGTTTCTTATATCAACATTTCTCAGCCTAATGCACCATAAGGCTGTGATTCCGCGTTATCCGCGATACTATGATTCCCCGTTTTCTGCCACATTATGATTCGCGTTTTCGCGAGACTGTTGTTAGGCGTTTTGCGTGAGGCTGTGATTCCGCGTTATCCGCGATACTATGATTCCCCTTTTCTGCCACATTATGATCCGCGTTTTCACGAGACTGTGGTTAGGCGTTTTCCGTGAGGCTGTGATTCCGCGTTATCCGCGATACTATGATTCCCCGCTGTTTGCTAGATTATGATCCACGTTTTTCGCGAGACTGTATGATAGATTTCCGTGAGACACTGATTGAACATTTTTAGTCTGATTTTGCCATTCATGGCTGATTGTAGGCTACGCAGTAACGAGGGAGGCGATCATGAGCAACAACCGGTGCAGCTGTTACTCCTCAGTCTGTCACCGCGTCACTTAGAAATTAAATCAAATAAATGAATCAAACCTCACCCCCACCCACATACCGTCGGCTAAATCAAAAACTCTTCAGTTCGTTATTTGCTGTAAGTGATTCCCGATGTGACAGTTGAAACGTGTATTGCAATGAAAATTTGCTCAATTTATCAGCCATTGATAAACTGGCATGGCATAGTTGCTAAATAAAACTTGTCCCATAAACTCATTGCCTGTTCACAGCAACTACATTATTCATTAAATCTGTTGCTAGGTTGCAGTGTGCTGTTTCTATGTCAGTTGTCAGGAACAATATTTGACTAAAACGGAACCTGACTTTCCTAAAAAACTATATTTTTTCTGGTTATTTCCCAAGACCCTCCAAAGAAAACTAAAACAATGGCGAATGTGAAAAGTGGGGCTTCATACCGATAAACCATATGAAGTAAATAATCGACTTGTTTAAGTTCATAAAAATTAAAAATGAAAAAGCAAGTTTCGAGTCGCATTTAAAGCAAGGGCTAGGAAGAGAAGCAGAAAATTTATGAGCATGTGAATAAGAAAAGTTAAAGTTTATAAATCCAATAGAGTGAAATAAATAAATAAATAAAGCGATAAAAGTTGCATCTTGACAACAGCAAGCAAAAATTTATTGATGGTATGCAAATGAATGGTGTAATAAAATATAGTGTGATGCAACTAATAACCTCTTATCATATAAACTTATTATGCCTGTATTCACAACCTGCACATTTTGCTACGTCATGATATCTAAGCTTCCATGCTCGCCACCCCAAACCCGAAATTCAATCACCCGCTACACAGCCTTTATAAAAACCAGGCCCTTCCGTGAACTTCTCCTTATGTCGCTCTTGACGCTAAAAAAGGCAGTGAAACTTTATAGAAAAAAGCACAAATTTACTCATCCTAAAGTGTCCTAAACTAGACTGTCGGTGTCGTATAATGTTGTCACAAGGACTGTATAAACAACTGAATGTATTCAGGAATGAGAAGACACTTTGGGGGTACTTTCATGTGCAAGAAAAATTCACAGTAAAATTTCCTTGCATCTTATTATCATAAAGAGAGAAATCGCATTTTGAAAATGAAGATATGTGGTGTCAATATAATATTTCGAACTGTTAAGATCGTTGCTATGATTCGACCATTTTGAATCGGGTGAGATTCGAGATATCTCGTATCCCATTTAATTAACATGAACAGACTGGCAAATGACATTCGCAGAGATAAAATTATCCTGCAACCCCTCGCCCTCTTTCCTCGGGCTGTCATACAAAAAGTACTCAAAACCGGTTTTTCAAAAGCAGAGCGTATAGTGACACACCACCAACGAGGTGTTAGTCAGTGTAGTTATAAATAGTTTACAAGTGCACACCCAATCATTTATATTATGTTTGATATCTAATTTCGCGTAGGATGAGGATTATTGCTTATTACAACTATGGGGCGGTACATTGTTTTTAAACTTTTGAAGCATTAAATTGCCACCGTTATCAGTCTCAGCATTGATTACTATCTGCTTATCTCGGCACTTTAGAAATATACAGCGATAAATGAGAAGAAGAAGAAAAAACTCATCTTGATGGGATGTATAAAAAGATAATAGAAGTCAGGCAGTAATATTGAAGTATTTGAATGACTGACCCCCAGATCGTTGAGGCGGTGAGTGGAGGGGGGCGTCATGCAAAGCAAGTCAAATGTTCAAATGAACTCGCGATATAGAGATATATTGCAACAACAGGCATCGCTTAAGCTGACAGAGCCGCCTTCGAGCTATGACGTTTACGTCATCTACGATTGGAGGAGAACGAATGGTTACAGTAGATCCAAAGTGGTGAACTGGAAACGAAAACTACCGTAGCTGAAAGACGAATTTCATTTGTTAAGTATCCCATAAGGAACATTTGAGTCGAAAGAGTGCCACATTTGTATTCTTGTCTACACTGTAGGGGCACTCGAGTTCGTAATGTACCTCTTAAAGAACGTTTTAGGGACGGGGGACATTTACCTCCAGCAGATCACTGAAACCCAGAAATTCTGGAGAGGTTGGACCATATTGTGCTTCAATTCATTAAGATTACCGATTGTAAGAAGAAAGGGGCTGGGTCCCTCTCACGCCGCTCACTAGAGTGCCCACCCCCAACCCCTACAATAAATGTCAGTTCTAATATACGTATTCAGACTCGTCTTTTTATGAATTCATGAAGAAATGATTTGGAAAAAAGAATGCATAAAACATGCCTAATTACGCGTACAAAATGTGAGGGACTCGAATTGTTTTGGTATATCCTACCGACTTGAGCAAGTTATGTGGTCGGTGCGAGCGAGTCAGGTTGGCAAGGATGGCTTTGATCTTCTTGATCAAGTTATGCGTTTGTACGGAGAGTGGTGGGGTGGGAGGGGAAGGAGGCTTGGTTATTTTGCTCAAGCTATGGGGTGTTCATGAGAGGGGCGGGATGACCGGGGAAGGGGGGGTTGACCATCTTGATCAAGTTACGAGGTGACCGGAAGATGTGCGGGGTGGCCGATGAAGGTGAGGGGTGCTTTGGTCGTCATGATTAAGTTATGAGGTGGCCGGGAGATGGTGTGGCGGAGTGGCATGAGGAGGGGACAGGAGGAGGGTTGGCTGTCTTGATCAAGTTATGGGGGTGTTATGGAGAGGGGCGGGATGGCCGCGGAATAGAGAGGAGTTGAACGTCTTGACCAAGTTGAGGGAAGCGGCGTGAGAGGAGAGGAAGGGCTTGGAGATTGTCTGTCTTGATCAAGTTATGAGGTGGACGAGAAGAGGCATGGTAGCCGGGGGGGGCGAAGGGTCGTATTGATGAAGTTACCAGGTGGTTGTTGGAGGTGAGAGCGTGGGGTTGGTCGTCTTGATCACGTTATTGCGTGGTCAAGAGGAACCGGGATGGCTGGGGAAGGGTATGGAGTTGGCAGTCTTGATAGGGGTGGCCTTGAGAGGGGTGAGGTGACTGAAGAAAGAGTTAGTTGGTTGGCAGTCTTGATCAGCTTAAACCATACTTACGTAAACATCTGTCGTTTGTCAAGGCGGACTGCGCTAACAACTAAATCACAAGGTCGAAACGTAGAAAAGTAGACGAATCAAGGAGCGATGTAGAATAGAGTTTTGAGTGAGATATTCCTGTATAAAAAGACGTGATTGGAAACGGAATTAGCATCTCACAGTCGCCGAATTAACTTTGCAGTTAATGCATTTGCTCAACTGGTCTGCTGCCTAACATGTCTTTTGGAAATTATCAAATGAAGTTTGCCTTTCAGACGGCAAAAAGTTCGACTGAAGATGATCGAATGGAGGAGAAGCGGCTGGTCGGAGGGGGGAGCGATGGGAGGTAGTAGTAATGGTGGGGATGGTGGTGGTGGTAGTGGTGGGTAATGGGGATGATGGTTGTGGTGGTGAGGTGATGGTGAGGTGAAGGTGTTGAAATGAGGTGATGGTGAGCCTCATTGTCCTGTAACAGCAGCACACATAATTACCTAACTGACTATTACTTTTTGAAAATTTGCCAAATATTTGCAGAACCATTACCCCAAAACCCCATTTCCCTTAAAACGCATCTATTAGGGTTTTCAAAGACACGTTCGCGGAAACCCATTTTTTTTTAACGTTTCTCATAGGTTTTTCGTAAACACGTTCTAAAGTTTTGGAGGAAAGTAGGGTGCAAAAGTGTCCACCTGGTTTTTCTTTGATTAAGCGATTCACCAAAAATTGAGGGAAGCACTGACGAAAATTTTTGTGTCAAAACTTTAAGAAAATAATTTTAATGTCTGAAAACCCAGAGGAAGCCTTACTGTCATAAAATTGTAGTCCGATCTTACCGTTACCGTTTGATGAATGGCCAAATATTAGCTGTACATTTTGACTAAAATTCAATTTTTGCTAAAATGTTTGAGCTTCTGGGAATTTACTGAAAAGTCTTAAAGTTTTGTTTGACGGCTGGGGAATAAATGTACAACTGACTATTTTTACATCAAATAGCTAGATAATAGCGAAAATACAGACCCAAAATCGTTTTTTAAAGTAAAGAGATCCTCTAGGGATTTAATGAAAACATCATGAAACGATTGATTGACTATTTTTGAATAAGTCTTCACATAGCTCTTATTATTATTTTTATCACTTTAACAAAACAACAATTGAAATATAGAGAACCACGTTCTTGTTATGATCTTAACTGACACAAGGACATGATCTTATTGCCTTGATATTTGTGTAAAGACAACCTACATTATTACCCACCTGGCTATGCCTTTTTTTGGCGATTTGCCAAAAAATTGCTGGATATATTGGCAATGAACCATTTTTGGATAAAAATTTTAACTGACGCTAAGTACATAGCCTACTGTCTTGGACAGGTTATAGGTTATACTTATGTGTAATAGATCTTGACATAAGCATTCGTGAACTGTAGCATTGTCCATGGACAATCTTGTTTTTTCTGCCATTATCTTGCCGGCGAACAGGTCTGAGACTGTTAGGGCTAGGACGGTCATATTTGGTAGAGATATAGTGTAGCAAGCCCAGTTGGTCCACCACATTATTTGTTGAACTTCGTTTGCATTTTATATGCAAAAATAAACATTTACATTTTGCCATTAAAGCCTGTGGTATTATTGTGCTGTTAATGTGAGTGAGTCATTTTTAGTTATTTGATAAATACTGATGTCTTGGACGAGATTTCAACTGAAAGTGAGCCTCGTTTTACGTACTTTCACAGTCGCAGCTTCACATTACAACCGACTATTAGCTTACCAGTTTTCTCTCTTTCAGTCTTTATTTATTATTATTCTTTTTCTTCCAGAGAATCCTCTATCTTCTACACTTTTTACCTTTTTTAATTTTGTCATTTTCTTGTTTCCACGTAACTTCCTAAAACCACTCCAAAATACTTTGCACATGCAAACAGTGAACCACCCATTTCCTACCATATTGCGTCTTATTAATGCTTTTGACGTCATAATAATTTATTTATCCAAGTAAACATTTTGCCGTAGGACAACATTTGGTTTTGTTGATCATTGAACTTTATAACGTCTACCAACCGACATTGTTTAGACATCGATAGAGGGACTAAATACCCTTGGGTCATCCGGTAATGAAGGAAACGTATGAAGTAAATTTTCAATACTTTTCGCAATTAGGCGGTAAACGAGTTGTATGCCTCTGAACTTCCCTTGCTCCCTCCCTCATGTTTTATCTATTTTCCAAGCGACCTGTCATGGCTAACATTTTTGTGAGCAGTAGTGTGTTAAGGTTGTTTTTGGTTGTGCACTGAAAGTCTATAATTTCTGACGACTACACAAAAAGTTGATTTTTACGTGTATTCAACGTTCCACCAAAGACGTTGATTACATGTCTGAGAAAGTAGGGTTTAAAAAGTTAAAATTTTTCGGGGTCATAATATTTGTTGTTCCAAGTGTTATTTTCACTATTTGGTAGCAAAAGCGGTTTAGTTTAATCTTACATGAGGTGCGTTTTTTAAGGACATAAAGTAAAATTTTGGCCTTACCTTCCAGCTGTCCTCTATCAGACTTAATCCGCTTATTTCGCAACGGAATTGTGTTCAAGCTGGAAGTTATAGATACGTTTGTGTTTTTTTTACTTGAGGGGTTGAACTTAATCTCTCATTAGTCAGTAATTAAAACAACTTTGTACCATGCAACTCGTACGAAATATCGTACACGGATTCTGATAAGCCATTTTAATCACCTTCAACTTAAATTTTACGTACGACAGAGTAACAACTCATCGTCGACCCACTCCCCCACCCCCGGGTGACATTTGTTAGCCTTTATGTTATCATTTGTGTCCGACAAAAGAGGGGTACTTTGAAGGCGGGAGAGCTAATTTCATTGAGGTAGCAATTTCCATTCGCGTTACCCACAACAAATTTACTCTGCGTTTGCTTAAAAAAACAGAAACAATATCAAACATAGCATTGCGAGCTTAGGGGTCGTCTTGAAAAGTTATCGACTCACATGGAAACCAGTTGGTACGTGGGAAGCCTCCACTGTATAACGCCCCTTATTTTATGCCTACTATATAATATGCGTATTACGAAAGCAAACAAAAAACTTTAACTCAACTCACTTTTCAAAGAAGAACGAGGAGTGTCGTTAAAAGCGCTTAAAAAAGGTTATAAATGCTTATCACATGCCTATCAAATGTTTATGACATCAATTATGGTAATGACTATTGACAAAGATTCATCTACACGTACGATAGAGAACAATCATGTGTAAGTGGTGTCCATGACAGGTAGAGCTGCTTTGCAAAAATAATAAAATACAATGGTTTCACTGTCCATATTCATATCAATCGCACATACTAGTGTTTTTAGCCTACAGCAGGGCTTCAGCCCGGGAGAGGGACTACAGTGTCAGATGATGTCCTCAGTCCGTCCATCGCCGGCTGTTACTCTTACCCTGATAATCTCTTTCCTATGATAGTTGGCATATAGATGACATACCACAATGGATATTTTTTTATTTTGACCTTAACTAAGTTTCAATATCTTGGATTTTGCTTGTGGTCTGTGCTCTCAACGTTTACTTGTTTGAAATGAAAAAAGCCAAATATATTGTAAATGAAGATGGGTTATAGGCTGCAGAATGAATATTAACATACCGACATTGACTGTGCTGGAAAACTTTGAAGACCATCCCTGAGCTGTAGCTTGCGAATCCAAACGAAACACTACATGGGCCTTCATTTGAGGGATTTTCTTTTCTAAAGTTGTGAATATTTTAATGTCATTCTAGATATTTGCACCTTTGGTATATTGTCAATACCTACCTTTACATACTGTCAAATATATAAAAACTTGGCAAATGTATGCCAAATTGGAATTTTAAAAGTACGTTTTTTGCCAATAAAGCTAACTTATGTGAAAAAGTGTTACGTCGAATGTGTTCGCTATAAATATTAGGTATTCGGGTGAGAATACAAAAACTTTCACCCGTTTCGTTCCATTTCGCATAGCTTAGCGTAACTATTCATCAGAATATACTGGCAGATGTACCTATCCAAATTTTTGCGAAATTTAATTATTTTGCATCTTTTGTATGTTTTAGAGACCATTTTGGAAGAAATACATTGCTTTGCGTCCTTTTTTGGATTTTAAAAAACTTGTTTCGTTTTGCAAAGTACTTTAAGGACCCTGTCATCCCCTATCGGTAACTGTAGTTGTCGAAACCAAACAGGATCTTTTTATCTAACCCCACACCGGTTTCTTTTTTTCTTTCCTTTATATTTTTAAGTGCTGGATAAGAGGTGCAAATATATACAAAGTATTAAAATATTATGATTATCCCCCAAATTAAGCCCCATTGGTATTTCGTTTCGCAAACAACAGCAATCCGGAACAAGACTGGATTTCTTTCTTATCTAATTTGTTAAGCAGGCTGTGTCATTTATTCATCAATGGCTCTTATACAGTACCTCAAAATTTTAATAAAAATTGCATAGATTTTGTTGTTAATTCGTTCAAAAACAGTGTCAAAATAGGTTGCGGTAAATACAATCGCACATATAAATATATTCTTTTATAAAGTCCTTTTTCCATAAATTAAAGATTACAGTGAAAAAACAGTCAAAATAAAGATGGATACCTGGATAAAAGTAATTGGTTGTCTTGCAATTATTTACATTGGGGATGTAAGTGAAGTAATATGATATATATATATATATATATATATATATATATATATATATATATATATATATATATATATATATATATATATATATATATATATATATATATATATATACGTAATTTTATTTTGTTTGCTATTTTATACTTTCATTTTACATGTTCAATGTGACCGCGAAATCTCCTTAACTTTAATGCCTAAAGTTATAGTTGTATTCAAAGGAGCATCTTTAAACTGACACATTTTTAACTGGCAAATTAATTTCATCTTGTAACAATATTACTCATTTTCTTTAATCAAAATGTTCCGTCTTACTGCTAAAATAGATATTTCTAATTTACAGATGAGCCTGAACAGAAATCTAACAAAGTACCAAGCCCTACTGAAACAAACTGAAAACCAGTTTGACCAAAAGTTCCGTGAACAGGAGAACCAAATCAGCAAACAGCAGAGCATCATCCACTTTCAAAATGAAAGGCTGTCTAAATTAGAAAAACAGATCGGGGCCTTGACGACTGAAGAATTTGTTGGATTTATGGCCACTGCTGTAAAAATGGCCAGCTATGAGACTGGCGACCGAATAATTTTCGATAATGTGTTGCTGAATCCAAGCGGTAGCTACAACCCCACATCAAGCGTCTTCACGTGCCCCCTTTCCGGCTTTTATTATTTTTCTGTGACAATTACAAATGCTGAAAACGAAGATGGCGTACGGCAGCGCATTGATGGTATGCTTTATGTAGGCGGTGTTAGTGAATTGAAATCTGTCACTGCGGGGAATGATATACATCAAAGTTCAATTTCTGGAGTTTATCGCTGTGCGAAAAACGAAGAGGTTTATGTTAAAGCAGCGGGAGATAAAAACGGAGGCGTTCATGGATCAATTCACAGTGCTTTCGCAGGATTCATTATTTCAATTGATACATAGAACTATTTTACACTCAATTCTTGATGCAAACAGATGCAGAAGATAACGCAGAAGGGCAATTACAATCTTTGATTTGTTTATTTTGTTTTATACATATTCTAAACTTGATATTGAAAGATGTGAGTGGGACTACCATTATCAGAAGTCTCTCTGTTCTCAAACAGATAAACAAGATGTTATAATTGTTAATCCCTTGTTATCTTCTGTTTGTGTTTGTCACAAGCATGGCATGGGTATATATGCTGCACAAAAAATGTGCCTAGGGGAGTAATAATTGTGGATAATACTTTGACTGTCAACATCTGAATAACGTTAAATAATTTTAAGTTCGTAAATAAAATTAATGGTTTCTTTGCGTAACAGATTCCGGTTTCATAAATGCTGTCACAACACCAATTTCACAAAAATGCAAAAAATGGAGACATTACTTGTTGTTTAATTTCAAAGCAAAAGTTTACTGCACACCAATGACGGTGGTGCTCAATTTTTAAAATGGAAGGAGGCACCCCTGCAAAACTTTTGATGTTAAATTTAGGCTAACCGTACACATTTGCTGTCCATTTAATTTGAATGTCCAGAGACATTGTGACCAGCTGATATCTAGTGAATTAAATATCAATATCAATAGGCTAGTGTGGAAGCCAAAAAATGGCCGTCATATTTAAAAAACCGGCTATTAAAAATTCGTACAAAATTTTAAAGAAATCTGGTCAAAACCATGGAGACAAAGCGTTTTGAAAACTGACAACCAATTGGCTAAATGCTCCCATTTACCAAATTAGCAAACTTCCCAAGACAGGAAATCAGTAAACATTTATTCAAAATTTGAAGACAATAGATCAAAGTCGAGGAAAAACCCTTTTGAACATGGAAACCAAAATATTTTTTTTTGGCCTGCCCAATTTTGGCAGGTCAACCAAAAGACAGGTCTGTCCAATAAACATTCGTACAAAATTTCAAAGAAATCCCATCCAAATTGTGAGAGTGGAAGCATTTCAAAATTGGCTATAGAAAAATGACTCTTTCCCAAATCTGGCCAATTTTTGGTAGATCGCCAAACAAGCAACTTTACAAGAGATAATAGGCTGCTAAAAATTATGCAAAATTTAAAGGCAGTTCCATTAATTTTTTGCTAAATATAGCCGATCCAAATGATGAGAGTGGAAGTCTTTTGGTAGATCGCAAAAAGTAATTTTTCAAGAAAAGCCTAGGTAGAGAACAACCGTACAACATTTAAAGAATAGCTAACCAAACTTGTATGAGACATTTTAAATGCCACCCAATAGGCCAATTTTGGCTGGTCGATAATAACGTAATTTTACAAGAGAGCCTCGAAAACACTTGAACAGAATTTGAAGGAAATGTAGTCAAAATTGGGGCAAAAGAAGCATTTGGAAAATGGGAAGCTAAAAAAGTTAGATGCTACCCCTTAACCAGTTTCTGTTGGATCGCCAAAAAGGTAATTTTGAAAGACAGAACCATCAAAAGAACAATTGTACAAAATTGAAAAGGAACTGGAAAGTTAAAGGCCTCCATTTGGCTAATTTTTAGCAGATCGCCGAAAACTAAGTTTTCAAGAGAGGCCTACCTAGAGAACATTTTTAAATGCCCCCATTTGGCCAATTTATGGTGGATCGCCAAAAAAACTATTTTTCAGGAGAGAACCATCAAGAGAACAATCGCAAAAAATGTAACGGAATCCAATTCAAATTATGAGAGAAGAAGCAGTCTGAAAACTGGCTACAATCAGTTAAAAAATGCAACCATTCAGCCAATTTTCGGCGGATCGCCAAAAAAAGTAATTTTGCAAGAGACGTTTATCTGGAGAACATTCGTGGAAATTTTAATGAAAATCTAATCACTGGAAACTAAAAAATTTTAAATCCCCAAATTGGTCAATTTTTGATTGCTCGCCAAAAAAGTAATTTTTTTAAGAGAGGCCTACCTAGAACAAAAGGATCAGTTGCTCGATGCTCTTGCAATCCGTCGTGAAGCATTACATTGGCCGGTGAGCTAGAGAACTGCAAATTTTTTAATCACGAGATCGAGCTTGAGACAGGAACAGGGTTTATCTGTCAGAAACCAAATCGCTATTCTACGTTTGCGAGCTATGAAGCACGTATCTGGCTTATAGAAAAAGAAGTGATTGATTCTAACTGAAACAAAGATGACGATCGACTATAGGAGATTGGATGATTAAACGTTGCCTAATGTTCATCCTTTGTCATTGCTAGGTGATACGCTCAAACACCAATTGTCTTCAGTTCTATTGATCTATTTTCCGGTTCTTTCAAGTAGAGCTTAATAAGAAAAGCAGGCCAAAACCACATTTTCTTCTGAAGGAGGTCATTACCAATTGACAGAACTGACTCTGCTTACTAACTGGGCTTCTCTTTGTGCTACATTGATGACATAATATTTTCTAACACTGTGAGGAGCATTTAAAACATATCGGTCTCAAAGTTAAGGAAAAAAATGTCAGTTTACTATGAAAGTTTACCAAGAAATGTGTACGAGCTCAGAAGATGTCTTGCCGTTATGAGTTTTTTATGTGAGGTATGTCAATCATTTTCAAGTATTTGCATCGCCTCTGTATCATCTATAAAAAAAACGAAAAATGGATTGGATAACAAAATGTCAGGAAGTTTTCCAAAGTCTTAAAATTTGGCAAGGGCTCTAATTCCGGCTTACCTTGTCTTTGACAAATCATTTATTGCGTGCACCGACGCTTCTATCGAGGGTTTTGATGCTAAGCTGGTACAAGAGCAACAGTATGACGACAAAACAATTTCAAGAGCTTTGTGGTACTTTGACTGTTCACTAAGTAAGCATGAGAAAAAGTACAGCGGCATCTCTCTTGAACTTACTGCCATCTATTTGGCATTCATCAATACCGTCTATACTTGCAACACAACAGTGTAATTTTCCATACAGATCACCAAAGTCTCACAACAGTCATGAATTGGAAATAACCAACTGGCAGACTTACTCGAATTCATGAAGCTTTGACAATGCTCGACTATGAAGCGATGCACTTTCCAGGTACTAAACTGGCTCAAGCAGATTCAGTAAGTAGGTTTCAATATTTGACTTTGGCAAAATGTCATGAGGATGTTGTTGAGCCTGTTTTTTTTTACCCATCGCTTATTGAACCAAAATCAATTGTCGATTTCAAGGTGTATGTGGTTAATCCCAAGCCTAATGGCACCAAATCTAAGCTAACACAGGACAAGAAACAGCAGCAGGAGCTCAGAAAATTCGACTTTTCACAGTTGTTCGTCTACAGTCCAAAAATTCTGATATTATTGCTCGTTTGAAGTTCATAGAAGAGAAAGAACTCGATATCTCTCCGTGACGCTCGAAGATTTTGCTTTCGAATATTGATGATTTCATTGCTAACAATGGTGTCCTATATAGGGTTTATTATCAACCCAGATCCGTGGCGCATTCCACGGCAGAGAAGTGCCCACTTCAGCTTGTTGTTCCTATTGAGTTGAATCATCAGGTTTTGAGAGACTTACATTGCAATTTGCACTTCTCATTCGTGAAGTTTTGTTATAAGACTCACGAGAAGTATTTGTGGGCTGGTGTGTTAAAGGACTTCAAGTCCGTCTGTAAGTCAAGTCCGTCTGTGAAGGTTTGGTAGAAGGCTCAATATCGATCCATGCTTTCGCTCTACAGATTACACCCCGGACTACTTTTTGTTTGGTCGGCATAGCAAAAGTCCTGCTGATTTAAGGCTTGTGATTCCCGAAGACGTCCCACGTAACATCCAGTATTATGTTACGACACTGGTTAACAACCCAGATGAAGCTCGCGAAAATATTAGGGAACACCAAATCAGTATAAAAAGTGCTCATCCTTGCCAACTACAAGGTGACAAAGTATTCCATTACGTTTCTGTAACACTCAATCACTTGTCGCAAAAGCTGCGTCATCCTTGGTGTGGTGGCTGCGTTATTCACAGGCTCTTGGGTCAAAACACCGTTAAGTTTCGAACATTAAGCGACGCTAAAACTCTAAAGGCACCTTTAAATGTCAAGCGTCTCAAAAAGTGCATAGACCAGCGAGAATGCCCTCAGAAAGTCGGTTCGAATAATGCGGTGTGATTTCATTGTAAGCAATCCTTTACTCAAAAGACATAGAAAGACGAGGCGATATGTTTTATGCCCGTCTCTGCAAAATGGTAAAACTGTACAAATTGATATCGATATGGCTGGTAATTTAAAATATTTAGTTTATATATTGGATATACAATCCATAGACTAAGAACTTTTCATTTCAAAATGGCAAAACTGTACAAATTGATATCGATACAAATTGGTATCTTACTGTATTATTTGCGAAGTTCGTCCAGAGTTATCCATGCTTTTAAAAATGACCGATCTGGGTACTGGCAGAGATTACTAGGTAAACCACAGTACATACAGATATTGACAGCAAAGTAACAACTAGTCATACCTGAAACAAATCACCCGCTCAGTGAACTAAAAGAAGGGTATTTGGTTTTATCCTTCTCAAAGCTATTTCTAAAAGAGTACGATATTACGTTAGAGCGCAGTGTCTGCTTTGAACAAAGGAAACAAGAAACTTTATGATAACTGAGTTCATGTTGAATCAAAAGTGCCGTTTAAAGTACTCATAAACGTTAAACCTATTAATTTGGTTGTAAATAATTTGTTGACAATGAGTGCCAACTGGAAGCACAATAGACACTAATGATATTGATGAATGGCAGATATGTTTTGAAGGAATAAAAAAATAAAAATGGCCATTCACTCCAGATAGATATCACACATACCAGTCTATGTTTTTCAAATATGAAGTACTGATATGTTTTACACTAAATACAAGTTATATGCAGTGCATAATCAATAGAATAAATATTAACATAGCATGTTATACCGAAAATATTTAGAGATTAATTTATGAATTAACTTAGGAGATGGAAATTAAACATGTAAGTTTCTAAAGAAGCTTTGTAACAAGAAATAAACACACCCTAGTTAATAAAAATGATATGTTATGGGCTCCTGTTATCGCCTTGCAAAGGCCAAAGTCTGTCACCTTGTTATTAGTCATCCTAAAACCCATGGTCTTTATCTCAATACTTATATAAAATAGACAAAGAAGCAATAAACAATACAGCAAAAACCTCAGGCTGTAAACACCCCGATATTATGAACACACCTTAATTATGGACAACTTTTCTCAAACTTTTTTATAATCTACTTTTTCTGTAACTAAATCTCGGTATTACATTTCGTGATTTAGGACAGTGGTCACTTATTGGCCCTCAATTTCAGGAATGCCTTTAAAATTACCCCGCTATTAGGAACATCCGCTTGGATGTCTCTATTTTGCACCAGAAACATATTCCAAAGCTGTATCCTCTGAGCAAATCACATCACATTGCGTGTTAAATTGACAACCCTTAAATGCCAATCTGAACACAAGAGTGATCAACCTTCCCATAGAGACAAAAATTACTAGTAAATACTGGTCAATAATAGATGGCGTTTCACCATACCAATTGCAATGATAAGCGTTCTGTTCTCAAAGATTTGTATGCACAATACAAATGTCCATTTAAGAGGCGATAAATAATCAACGTGGATATGTAACCTTTCCGGGGCCGTTGTGCGACAGTATTTCCACTTGTGGATGCAAACTAAATTTATATCCTTTACCAATTTATATCCCTCACTGGACTTTTTTCAGAGCTCATAAATTATTATCAACAGTCATTTAAGAGTAGGCATCCTATAAATTCAGATTCATGTAATTCTTATTTCCTCTTGTGTGTGTAATTATTGTGATCCGTGAGAAAACTTTCTGTGCCCTTAGAAATACTACAATTGAAATTTTAAGGACTGAGAAACACCAGTGCAGGAGTTACAATTGACGATCTCTTTGTCTCTTTCATGGTATGAAATTAGAGGCTCAGTAACCGGCGATTTTCCTTCCTACTAACCAACTAGAGCGGCCAGTGCACATAAAAATACGAGTACAGGCTTACATCACACACTATAGCAACGAATCAAACTACAGCGGCCAGTGCACAAGAGTACAGCTTATATCACACACTATAGCTACGCATCAAACTACAGCGGCCACGTAAGAGTACAGGCTTATAGTACACACTTTCAACAAACACCTTTTTAGTTTCTTGTTTTTGTAAGCAACGTCAGCCCGATTTAACCCATTACTTCCCAATTACCATTTTCCTTATTACTGAAATAAAGGAATCATATCTGCCAACATAATCATAACCCATTGTCAAAAAAAAAACAAAAAAACTAGATGGTGGTCATTAAAACAGAATTACTTGATTTACGTCTTTTTTATCCGAATCTGGAAAGTGGTCGCTAAAACGGGTTTTACTGCACGTCCTATTTTATCGGTATCTGGACTTTGGTTACTTCAGCGATTTACTGTATGTTACATTTCTATCCACGCCTGGAAGTTGGTCAAGACAGGCAGGTTCTACCGTACATCGTTTTTTTCTGAATTTGAAGGGATCACGACAACAAGGTTTTACCCGAGTCTTGAAGGTGGTCTGCGTTTTTTCACTAACCATCACCTCCCCCTACCCAATCTAATGTAGGTAGGATACAAAACACAACCCCAGCCCTTTTACCCACGGTAACGGTCTGTACTCTAGGTGTAGTTATAGCCATGATTATTACCTTGTCTTCATACACTCCCATCGGCAAAAGAGCACCAGAAAGACATTCTTCGAAACTGCACGAACAGACGACTCTTTCAGGTGGGAGAGGGGTGGGGGGGGGGGGGGTAACGACTTGATGCACTTAAACAAATGACACTGACCCCTTACTGAGTGACTCGCTACGTAAAAGCTGTAGGTGAGCAATTCAGAAAAAGGTCAATTACAGGCAATAAACTAGAAGCTGATTCCGCTAGCGAAACGTTAAACACTTGACAAAAATTCAAACGCTAAAATACTTCCTTCAGTGGGGTATTTCTTGAATAATATATTGCAAACAACACAGCTTGAATACGTCTTATAAGTCTAGTAGTGTTTGGTTGCTGTTGGCTTAAAAGTTTTATTGACTGATTAGGCATACGCCGTTTTATCTATTTCCGCACAAAGCTCACTGAGCAAATGTGTATCCTGTGCTGTCGTTAAATGCTACGCATTTACTTGCAAAAAATACACTCTTTTCACATGGCGTTTTAACAAAGAAAACGAAATCAAAGACGAAAATAAAAAGTGACATGCACATTTTCAGATCAAGCTCTTCGCAAGTCCCAAGTTTCATGGTCGTAGGGCCTATAGTGTCAGAGTAGAAGAAGACACAAAAATCGGAAAAACTATCAAGAAGAAAAAAAAAGGACGAATTTTGCTCGCACAAATTCATATAACCCTTGCAAGATAAAGGCTTGTCAAGTGTTAAATAGCCACAGGAAAAGAAATAGCGAAGGATCGATACTGATGTTATACTGTTTTCAAGTACTCTAAAGAATGCAGGAACACGTGAGAATCGTTTAGAAAACGCCGAAATCCTGAGCTGTTAACAACTATGCTTAGTTAGCAAAAAATACCACAAAACGGGGCAGGTGCGGGGGGGGGGGGGGGGGAAGGAGGTGGTGACGTCATATACCTTTCTTAATATTTTATACGTGTTTCTCATTTATCGATTCTGAGGACGGTTCAGTTGACCGACTTTCTCTTCACTTTCAAGTCCGAAAACACTTTTTTTTTTTTTTTTTTTTTTTTTTTTTTTGTGTTTTGTTTACTGTTTACATCTGATCGCATTATGAATATGCTTATAGGGGGACCACCATGCAATCTGGCCTATGAAAACTGCATGTTAGTTTTTTTTCTGTCATTTCTTTGTACGCGGACCTTCAGGCATATAATAAATTGAGAAACAAGACAGGCTTTCTCAGAAACTGACGGAACAGCTTTAAATTATGATAAAGATGGGGTACCCTGGCACCAACATCGAGTACGCTGGGCACAGAATGGGGTGCGATGGGCAGAGCGTAGGGTGCGCTGGACACATGGGAGTACGTTGGGCACAGCATGGAGTATGATGGCCACAGAACGGGGTCCGCTGGGCACAGCATGGGGGTACGTTTGGCACACACTTGGGTACGCTGGGCGCAACCCTGGTGCACACTGAACACATTTGGTACGCTGGACACAACAAGGGTACCTCTGGAACAAAATGGGGGACTATGGGCGGAGCATGTGGTGCACTGGGTATAACATGTGGTAAGGTGGGCACCCTCTGTAGCAACTTTTTACCGCGTTATCTGAAGACTCAACACTTCAATTAAATTTCAGTTTTAAGAAAAAAAATCACATTGTACGGGGAGGCGACCAGGCATGACGTCACACTATACAAGGTGGATCAAAGTGCCTTGTCACACCGCCTGATCACATGACGTCACACTACAAAGGGTGGATCAAAGTGCCTTGCCATGCCGTCCGATCACATGACGTCACACTATACAGGGCGGATCAAGGTGCCTTGTCACGCCATCCGATCACATGACGTCACACTATACAGGGCGGATCAAGGTGCCTTGTCATGCCATCCGATCACATGACGTCACACTATACAGGGCGGATCAAGGTGCCTTGTCATGCCATCCGATCACATGATGACGTCACACTATACAGGGTGCATCAAAGTGCCTTGTCATGCCATCCGATCACATGACGTCACACTATACAGGGCGGATCAAGGTGCCTTGTCATGCCATCCGCTCACATGACGTCAAACTATACAGGGCGGATCAAGGTGCCTTATCAGGCCATCCGATCACATGACGTCACACTATACATGGCGGATCAAAGTGCCTTGTCATGCCATCCGATCACATGAAGTCACACTATACATGGCGGATCAAAGTGCTTTGCCATGCCGTCCGATCACATGACGTCACACTATACAGGGCGGATCAAGGTGCCTTGTCATGCCATCCGATCACATGACGTCACACTATACAGGGCGGATCAAGGTGCCTTGTCATGCCATCCGATCACATGACGTCACACTATACAGGGCGGATCAAGGTGCCTTGTCACGCCATCCGATCACATGACGTCACACTGTACAGGGCGGATCAAGGTGCCTTGTCATGCCATCCGATCACATGACGTCACACTATACAGGGCGGATCAAGGTGCCTTGTCACGCCATCCGATCACATGACGTCACACTATACAGGGCGGATCAAGGTGCCTTGTCATGCCATCCGATCACATGACGTCACACTATACAGGGCGGATCAAGGTGCCTTGTCATGCCATCCGATCACATGACGTCACACTATACAGGGCGGATCAAGGTTCCCGGCCATACCACGTGGTCAATGGAATCAAATCATATTCAACCAGCCCCAAAGACAACTCCCAAAAGAGGCAGGAAAGCGATAAACCTAGCCGTATCGAATTTATTACGAAAGATATATCAATTTGTTCACAATTTTAGTCATGTTTGTGTACTGTCTTCGCTGAATTACTAAATGCACCAGATCAAATGTACCAGCTCAAATGTTCCAACTCTTATGTACCAGCTCAAATGTACTAGCTCAAATGTACCAGCTCAAATGTTCCAACTCAAATGTACCAACTCTTATGTACCAGCTCAAATGTACCAGCCCAAACATACCAGCTCAAATGTCCCAACTCAAATGCGCCAGCTCAAATGTGTCACCCACAGCGAAACTTGCCCAGTACTAAGTGACATTACCTGATCAATACTGAAAAGCTGGATACTGAAACTATACTGAAAATGGACATATTATGGTGACTGGTTAGACGTGAGCTGTTTGTATGTTAATATTGCTGTACAACAAAGTAAGGAATTGTACGGATGATCGACAGTGATGACGTCATCTGCACACACACACACGAGTCTCCAAATTAGGCAGGTTTCCCGTCTCCCGGAGATATGTGCAGCAAACACTACTCTCCCAAAAGGGGCCACCGTCAGCTGGGACCGCGTTCCCCCAGACGTTTCCACTTGATTCTGCAAACACAAGAAAGCTCCATATGTATTCTCTATCACAAGTAGTAAGGAACTCAGATTTTGTGGACAAGAAAAGTAATACATAAAGCGTTGAAGGAAAAAAAATTATAAAAATTTAGAGTTAGGTAAAAGTAAAGAAAACACTTCCCAAAGTGTCAAAAATATTGACAACAGGAAAATAAACGAACACATTTATAGGTCTCCCCTACCACCACCCCCCCCCCCCCCCCCCCCCCCGCCACCCATTTTTATCTTTAGTTCGCAACTAAACAGTTATTCTAGCTAAGGCCTCGAAAAACAATTTTCAGGGTTCGCGTTGGCGGGGTTTTTGTCCACTTTTTTAACGAAATGACTCACTTTATCGGAAACCACCGAATTTTTCTGGACCTGACTGAGTCACACTTTCCCTTTTTGACTCACTTTCCTGAGAACCCAGCGCGAACCCTGATTTTTTTTAATATAAAATTTTAACAAGGCCGAACTTTTTACGCGGATCTTTACTCCCAAACTATGAGGATACGGCCGGAATGGCACATGTGCATCTTTCAGCAGTAAAATACCGACTTTGCGGTGAGAGAATGGGGGGGGGGGGGGGTTGGGGGGGTGGGGGAGGGGGGGGGGGGGGACTACCAGAAGCACCACATACAGCACGTGCTCCGCGATGCAGGAGAACTATTTCTGTCACATACTTTGCATCCAGACGCCTACTTTGTTTGGTTTTTTACTTGACGTTTAAGACCAAACCCGCCTTGCCCGTTTTGTTTTACAAAGCCGAAAAGAAAAAAACAGTCTTGTTCCCCATCGCATTTTTTTTTTTTTTTGAAAATGACGCATAGATCCAGTGACTATTTTAAAAACTTTTTCAGGAAAAAAAACAGAAACGGCTGGGCCATTTTTTAGTGGAAAAACTCGGCGACTCGGCTGTGGCCAAAATTCTAACTTATTTATTTATTTTTTTTTTACCCCGCAAAGTGTGGTCTAATGGTTAACTAAAAGGTTGTAATTACATAAAACTTAATATGTTATCAATTCATTAAGTTTTTATTATCATTTGAATTTTTTTCAGAATAAAAATACAACCGCCGAAAGCGCGAACGAGAAAATGTCAGAATAAATGTCTCCTCTGACAGGCCATTTTCAGCACTTTTTCAGGGTTCCGAATAGCACTTTTTAATTTAAAAGTTGACCGCCAGTGAGTTCACATTTTTTTTTTACACGAAATTTTTCAGACCCGGTTGTGTCACTTGTTCTTTGTTTATGATTTTAGTGACTCCATAGAGAGTACGAAACAAGGTTATTTTTTTATCTGCCCTTATTTGAAATGTGAAGATAAGATAAGAAAAGATAAGATAATAAGATACTTACAACGTCCAAGTGTTATCTCCGATTCGCGTTCGCAACTAAACGATTATGTGTGTGGCGAAACATGGATGACGAAACGCGGACATCTGCCGGTGCCGGACATCCGCCAGTTCCGGACTACCGTCACAACGCCGGACATCTACCACAACGGGACATCCACTGCAGCATAGGACATCCACCACGATCCCGGACATCCGCCAGTCTGACACCCACCACGACGCCGGACATCCACCACGATCACGGACATCCGCCAGTCTGACATCCACCACGATGCCGGACATTCGCCAGTCTGACATCCACCACGACGCCGGACATCCTCCGTCGGTAGCAAACATTTCTGCATCATGTACCCCGCATCCTACACCAAATATATATCAGGAATCACATCCAAAAGCACCAACAGCAAACATTTAAATCAACATTACGAACACAGACCCGAGTACCCCGTTAAAATTTACACCTTCGATCGTTACGTCACTTTACTGGCATAAACATTGCCATTCGACCATGAAAGAGACAAAAGTCACACGCAGACACGTTTTTTTTTTTCTTATTTAGAATTTTTTTTTAAATCCGTTCTTTTGCATTAGCACACCGTCTTATCGAAAAAATCGGTTAAAAGCTTCTTTTTTTTTTAATATGTACCATTTACGTTCTATATGTCCAGCTCAAACGAATAGCCCTATAGAAAACAAGAAGAGTCAATATTTGATCAACAGAAAGGTATATGCTGAAACTGTTCCAGACCACAAGTCCGTGTCGAGGTCGTTGCAATCGCTTGTTGGGACCATTACATCAGTGCACATGCGCACAAAAAGTGCATAGTTACGCCCCTGCTGATCACAGGGGGGGGGGGGGGGGGGGGGGGGGGGGTAGGGGGGGGGGCTATCGGATCAGTCCATAGTTACCTGAGACGTCTCAGCATCCGTCCTCCATCCGTTTCTCATCCGTCAAAAAGGATCGGTCTGGTTTTTTTTGTTTGTTTTTGTTTTGTTTTTTTTTTGTAGTACGTCGAATCCTCTGAGGTATCCGTCACATCTTTGCATTTCCTAGGTCAGCCATGTGTGTGTGCATTTGCCGCAGCCCACAAACACTTCTAGTTCTTTTTTTGTTTCAATGGTCATATGTTTTGTTATAGCAATCAATCCGAAACAGATCACTTGCCCTTCCCAAAAAATGAACTCCCCCATTCTAAAAACCATCCATTTTCTCTTCCCAAAAACTGAACACTCCCCCTTCCCAAAAACCGGCCACTTTGCTTCCCCCTCCCCCCACAACCCCCCCCCCCCCCCGCAAAAAAAGTCCCTTTTCCTTCCCCAAAACCTACAACTCCCGATTCCGACCAATCTCCCCCACCCCTCCCCCACCCCCTCTCCCTAACAACCAACCTCTTCCCCTGTCACATAACAAGTCCAGTGACTTACGACAACACACAGTATTCGACCTTCGCTATCGTACATTTTATTCTTTTTTTCCACATAATTAAGTTTTTTTTACAAACGACTCGCGGTCACAAATTTGTCATAATAAAACTCACACAATTATAGTCTGTTCACATACAAGTAAAAACCACTCTAAACAGTCACAATGTAGAGTCACAATGTAGCGTCACAATGTAGAGTCTGTTGACAAAGTCACCATGTAGAGTCTGTTGACATTTAAGTCAAGTCACACAATATAAATGCTGACGTTTAATAACACAACACTAAGTCTAATACAACAGATCCATACACTTTGTACTTCTTTTTTCTCCTCACAATCCCTATAAAATCCTGATTATAAAATGTCCCTCATGGTTAGAAAAAAAAACAGAGCTTTCTTTCATCTCTTTCTTTTGTTTTTCTTTGCGAATATTTCATACAGAGCTTCAGTACTTGGTTCGCGCCGAATAACTAGTCACTCTCCCTTACAATGTGCTCATGCAAGCACGTCCAGGCACCTCAGGCTGGCGCAATGCGGAACTCCCGAGTAGCTTCGCCATTTTCGATATTATATCTTTAAATTTGACTAATCTCCTGAAACGATATATGCACCCCCCCCCCCCCCCCCCGCCTTTTTTTTTTTTTATTTGGTACGACTGCCAGAAGAAAATCCATATTCTAACACGCGCGAAAACCAATACCTGAAGTTGCTTTCGTCCTATGTTACAATCTGTCACTCTTAGTCAGCTGGCGGCCGATGGCTGACTACGTCACAAACCTGTCCAGTGTTCCTGCCTCTGTCCTTGTGAATTAAAACAACCGGAAATTGTCCCGGTCCGTCCTCCAAATGCTTTGTTTCTGAGGACACTACGCCCAGCTGACATGTCAAGATACGTGTCCACAATGCAGCCTGAAATTCTCCTCTATGAGAAATTTAGCCCCCTCTCCAACCTCCCCCCCTCCCCCGACAGAAAGCGTGATGGACGTGATATATTTTCCAGTCAGCCAATGTACCGTGCGAGGGAAAAAAAACCCAAGAGATGCTTCCGATACCAGTTACTGAAACATTAGAGACGACAAATATTTCACTGCTGAATCAACAACATATATATATATATATATATCGGGATTGGCTTCGGTGTGTACTCCATACTATCCTGTCTGACTTCGTTTTTTTTTTATTTTTTATTTATTTTATTTATTTATTTATTTTTTTTTTTTGTAGCATGGTCTTGTTATATCAAGTCTCTGTCCCGGATATGGCCAGCTTCCATGATGACGTCATTTCGACTGTCAATCAAAAACGTCAATCAAAATCCCATCCAATCCAATTCCATCACTGCCTCGTCTCAATCCGTCTCTTTTTGTCTGTCTGTTTACAGTCTGCGGATCAAAATAAACGTCACAGGTTATACATGAGAAAATATGTGATCAAAGTTTATCAATACATAAACTACAGACCTCCTACGATTACAGATTAGTGCCTGAGATTTGGTGTCAATCGTTTAAATTAAATAGCTGTCCAATCGAATCACCTCTCCTTGTAACTGTGGCTTGTTTACTGTAAAGGGTGAAATTTTCGCCGGTCGTCATTTTCGCGAAGCGCTGAACCAAGATGTTTGCATAGAATTTTCTGCCAATTACCGTATTGCAATTAACGTTCCCAAATGCTCACAAAAAATAAATAAATAAATAAAAAATAAAATAAATTACCGAAAATGATCTTCGCCCAGCGAAAATGGTGTAAATATAGCCCTCATGAAAATTTCAACCTTTAAAGTATATGAAACCGTCATACATTCAGTCACTTAGTGAAAAATTTCAAAGCATTTTCCATATTCCGTTTATTCTATCTTTTTTTAATAATAACAACGTCCAAATTTATCCGTAGTCTGCAGCTGCACCTCCCCCCCCCCCGCCCCCTCACCGGTTTAGTATCTTAACTGATTTTAGTACGTGAAAGCCCGACGGGAACTTATTTATCAACAACCTTGATTGAGGAAGAAAGAAATAAATGAGTACTTCGCTGGCGATTTGCATTACTCAAAGCCTTCGCGCAGGCGCTTCGACTGGCCGCCGTAATCTGATTCGTCAGCATATCGCGGTGGCTCCGCCTCCATCACCTGTCAATCAACAGCGATTGGTCAACAGAAGAAACTAGGGTATCACCAACATCTATGGCCATGCAGAATGACGTCACTTTCAGCAATGTTTCAGCAATAAATATATGATGTTAATATAGGCCATGTTATTCATCTTTCCAATTAAATGCACCGATATAGACATTCACTTTGGCAACGCTAAAAACTAAACTGTGTTTCAGAAACTTTACTTAATTTACAGAAACGCCTCCCCTCCACCCCCCCCCCCCCCCCTGCAACAGTTGTCTTAACTAGGCCGCCACACAGCTGCTGTACGAGTAGCACGCGCATCGCTTCCTGTGCTGAGCCTCTCCCCCCTCCCTCCCCCCTCCCTCCCCTCCCCCCCCCCCCCCCCCCGCCCACGTTACCTTGATCCGGTAGCCACACAGCTGCTGCCCGTGCAGCATGCGCATCGCTTACTGTGCTGAGCCTCTACCCCCTCCCCCCCCTCCTTCCCCTCCCCCCCCCACGTTACCTTGATCCGGTAGCCACACAGCTGGTGTCCGTGCAGCACGCGCATCGCTTACTGTGCTGAGCCTCTACCCCCTCCCCCCCCTCCCCCCCCCCCCCCACGTTACCTTGATCCGGTAGCCACACAGCTGCTGCCCGTGCAGCACGCGCATCGCTTCCTGTGCCGATTCTTTGTTCGCATACTTCGCGTAGCCAAAGCCTTTACCTGAAAGCAACAACGACCCACACTGTCACTAAAGCACAGAAAAAGGGCAGGGTGGGGGCCGGGGGGAGGGGCGATGACCCCATAGTACTTGGGAGTAGTGGGGAGGCGGATTGGCAAGCAGACGCCATAAAGTTTCTTTACAGGTGATTTACATGCCCACGTACTACTTTTTTCTGTTTATACACTACAGCGTCATCCTTCCAGAGGTCATCTTTTATTTAACAACCCCACCCCCCCTCCCCCCACCGGAAATTATAATCCAAGATTGCGGCCACTGTCCCCTCAAAAATTGAATCGAGGTCACACTAAAAATAGCATCACCTACCCACTATGACAGGTGAGGCCATTTAAGTACTAAATATCACAGGGAAAGGATTATCAGGGGTGGGTGTAACAGGCAGCAATGCAGGGACAGACGAAAGGACGGACAACACCTAACCCTCTAGTCCCCTTCTGGGGCTAATGCTCCGGTTGGGGTAGGGGTGGGGGGGGGGTGGGGAGGGGGGAGATTAGCACACGGCTTACCCGGCATGAAATAGGCCGAGATAAGATCGCCGAAGCGGCAGAAGGCCTCCTCCAGATAACGGTCGGGAAAGGCCGACTGGCTGACGATAAAGAGGCGCTGCTCTATGGAGGCCTCGCGCGGCGCGAACGGCTTCTTGTACGGCAGCGACACGTTGCACCAGGACACGTTCTCCTTGCCCGAGCCCAGCCCCATCCCACCGCCCATGGCGCCCGCGAGGCCCGATTGCTGCAGCACCGCAGTCGCCTGCAAAGAAAGAAAAAAGGTGCCTCTTCAGTTTATACAGACCCGTGTGCACGTGTAAATGTTACAGGCCAGGTCGGTAATCCGCCATTTTAACGTAATGACAAAACCAAATTGGCAAATTCGCGTAATGCCGAAAATCTTTTGGCCATTTCACGAAATAACTTGTTTTTAGGTTAGTTCGTGAAATAACCGGTCTGCACGGTTTGATATTACGTGAAACGGCAACTGTGGCGGGGATAACGTGTATTTCTGTTTTCTCAATGAACGTCAAAAAAAAAACCCCTATGGAACAGCATTATTTATTCAAAACAATTAGCTATTATACACAACGAGCGGAAGATGGGGTGAAGGGGGAGCGATGGAGTGGAGGGGGGAGGGGGAAGGTTAAATTCACGGAAGCTGTATTCTATTCAAGTAACTTTTCTGACTCGCCGATCATGTCACGCTGGTGACGGACTCACCTAGATGACAGAATCACGCTGGTGACTGACTCACCGAGTTGACAGCCTCACGCTGGTGACGGACTCACCGAGGTGACAGCCTCACGCTGGTGACGGACTCACCGAGGTGACAGTCTCACGCTGGTGACGGACTCACCTTGGTGATGGAGTCAACGAGCGCCTGCACCCCACCCTCATTCAGACCGCCGGACGACAGGCCCGCCAGGCTGCTGTTAATCTGCGACGCCGCCATGTTAAGGTCACTGCCACCTGGCGCAACAGCAACAGAAAGATATGAAAACAAGCCCCAGCCACCACCTGCCGCAACATCAATACAACTCCTCCCTGCAACTTCCCCCCCCCCCCCTCCCCCAACCCCTCTCACGTACCCGGCCCAAATTCGACATGAAGACTTGCTGTGCCACTGCACCAACAACCCCTCCCTTTTACCGCTGGCACGGATCCTAAAATCAGTATACGTCTCTACGACGACTCAGGAGCCGCATACACGTGTACACGAGGGTTAAGAACCCGTGAACACGTGCACACGAGGGTTAAGAACCCGTGAAGATGTGCACACGAGGGTCATTAAGAACCCGTGAAGATGTGCACACGAGGGTTAAGAACCCGTGAAGATGTGCACACGAGGGTTAAGAACCCGTGAACATGTGCACACGAGCGTTAAGAACCCGTGAACATGTGCACACGAGGGTTAAGAACCCGTTAATATGTGCACACGAGCGTTAAGAACCCGTGAACATGTGCACACGAGGGTTAAGAACCCGTGAACATGTGCACACGAGGGTTAAGAACCCGTGAATATGTGCACACGAGGGTTAAGAACCCGTGAATATGTGCACACGAGGGTTAAGAACCCGTGAACATTTGCACACGAGGGTTAAGAACCCGTGAATATGTGCACACGAGGGTTAAGAACCCGTGAACATGTGCACATGAGGGTTAAGAACCCGTGAATATGTGCACACGAGGGTTAAGAACCCGTGAACATGTGCACACGGGGGTTAAGAACCCGTGAACATGTGCACACGAGGGTTAAGAACCCGTGAACATGTGCACACGAGGGTTAAGAACCCGTGAACATGTGCACACGAGGGTTAAGGACCCGTGAACATGTGCACACGGGGGTTAAGAACCCGTGAACATGTGCACACGGGGGTTAAGAACCCGTGAATATGTGCACACGAGGGTTAAGAACCCGTGAACATGTGCACACGAGGGTTAAGAACCCGTGAACATGTGCACACGAGGGTTAAGAACCCGTGAACATGTGCACACGAGGGTTAAGGACCCGTGAACATGTGCACACGAGGGTTAAGAACCCGTGAACATGTGCACACGAGGGTTAAGAACCCGTGAATATGTGCACACGAGGGTTAAGGACCCGTGAACATGTGCACACGAGGGTTAAGAACCCGTGAACATGTGCACACGAGGGTTAAGAACCCGTGAAGATGTGCACACGAGGGTTAAGGACCCGTGAACATGTGCACACGAGGGTTAAGAACCCGTGAATATGTGCACACGAGGGTTAAGAACCCGTGAACATGTGCACACGAGGGTTAAGAACCCGTGAATATGTGCACACGAGGGTTAAGAACCCGTGAACATGTGCACACGAGTGTTAAGAACCCGTGAATATGTGCACACGAGGGTTAAGAACCCGTGAACATGTGCACACGAGGGTTAAGAACCCGTGAACATGTGCACACGAGGGTTAAGAACCCGTGAACATGTGCACACGAGCGTTAAGAACCCGTGAACATGTGCACACGAGGGTTAAGAACCCGTGAACATGTGCACACGAGCGTTAAGAATCCGTGAACATGTGCACACGAGTGTTAAGAACCCGTGAATATGTGCACACGAGGGTTAAGAACCCGTGAACATGTGCACACGAGGGTTAAGAACCCGTGAACACGTGCACACGAGTGATAAGAACTCAGGATTCCCACCTGGAATCCGAAATGAAATTCCCTGTGTATTCCCTGAGTTTTCCAGACATTTTTCATACAATGAATTTTGACAGCGCAGGTTTTCAGAATTCCAACACTTTCATGTTTTGGTTGAAAAACAATAATCATAAACTACGTATCCCAGTATTTCTCTTAAAAGCTTAGAAAACTACAACGTTCAACAAATTCTTACCAAATCTGTACAAGTTTGCAAAAGAAAATTTACATGGAAATACCCTGGAAAACCTGGAATTTTCCAAAAATGAAATTCCCCGAGTTTTCCCTGACTGGAAAATGTCGGTTCATTTTTCCCTGAATTCCCTGATTTCCAGGGTCAGTGGCCACCCCAGTGGCCACACGGCTCCTGTACACGAGCGTTCAAGATCCGTGTACACGAGCGTTCAGGATCCGTGTACACGAGCGTTCAGGATCCGTGTACACAAGGGCTCAGCAGCCGCGTACACGTGTACAAGTGAGCTCAAGAGTCCCTGTACATTTTACAATACACGGAACTGTAGAGGCATGATTAATGTTCTGTATGGAAGTAAACTTGTGCCCGAAAATCTCAGAAAGTTTACAATTCTATTATTCGCCTTCTCTTCCAGAGCAATCCTAAACTTGCATTTTTTCTTCTTTTTTTTGGCCATGATTCTTTGAAGTTGATATCACTCGGTAGAGACGCAGCATCCGTGACGTCACAGTGCAATACAGTGCTGTCACGTCGGATCAATAATCCCCAGGGCACCGTAAAAAGAACGTCGCAGAATTTCTTGTATCTTGTAGGAATCAACACGGTATCGTGTATACGAGGATCCGCTTTCAGCTTTAACCACCCGCCCCAACTCCCCCCCCCCCCACCCCATCCCCCCCTTCCCCCGCCTATCCCGAGAAATCCCGGGTAACACTTCTGACTTACCGAAACCGCCTCCCTGGAACTTCACCGACAGCGGGCAGCCGACGGGGTACTCGAAGTTGTTGAGCTTGTCGACGGCGTAGGTGGCGCAGGCCGGTGACGTGTACGTCGCGAACGCCACACCTGTCAGCAAACAGCAAAGCGAGCACTGACGCAAGCTTCTCCCCATCTTTCTCTCTTTTTCAAACTCTCTCTCACCCAATCGTTCTCATCCGCCCTCCCTACCTCCCCTCACTCCCCCCTCCCCCTCACTCTCCCCCCTCCTCTCTCCCACTATCTCCTCTCTCTCTCTCCCAATCGTTTCCATCCTCCCTCCCTACCTCCCCTCACTCCCCCCTCCCCCTCACTCTCCCCCCTCCTCTCTCCCACTATCTCCTCTCTCTCTCTCACCCAATCGTTCTCATTCTCCCTCCCTACCTCCCTTCACTCCCCCCTCCCCCCTCCTCTCTCCTACTATCTCCTCTCTCTCTCTCTCTCAGTCGTTCTCATCCTCCCTCCCTACCTCTCCTCACTCTCTCCCTCTCCTCTTCCTCTCTCTCCCTCCCTGCCTGTCTCTCTCGCTATCTCTTTCTTCTATCCCACTCTCTCTCCACCCTCTCCCCCAATCCCTCCCTACCCCCCCCCCACCTCACTCCCTGCCTTTCTCCCGCTACCTCTTTCTCACCCCCCCCCCCCCTCTCGTGATTCTCTGTACCTTTTACACTGTATCACATATATCCCACCCAAATGCCAACAAGTCACCGCTTTCAAATGCAACATTTTCCATCATTAAACTTGTTTATTTTTCTTTTAAACAACGCAAGGAATTCTACACAACTGGTTTTAGTTTTTTTTCTAAGCGGAAGTGACGCACCGGAAGAAGCGTCGCAGTGGTAGTCGACGAGACCGGGCACGACGTCACACAGGCGCCTGACGGAATTCTCGCTCACGCGGCCCGACACGCACACCTCGACGACGCACGAGGGCGCGCGCAGACCGCGCGGCTGCGCGTCCTTCACCACTTCCATCGGCGCCACCCCCATGTCTGTAAAACAAAGACACACACACACATCCATAGCGCATTGTGACGTCATAATCACGTCTTTCAGTCCCCTCGCTCGGGTGCCATGCCCTTAAAACACGTACACAACAATAACAGTCAGTTGTCTTAGCAACGGCGCACTGTGACGTCACAAAGGCATTCACTGCAGTGATGGTATTCCGTCACTGCCTTCATAATTATAATCCAAAATAATATCAACAAGTAAGTCCAGAGTTTTCTCATTATTTTTTGTTTTAATTATTTTTTTCCCTAAACATCTGATATTTCTGTTGTTGACTCACTGCTCTTTGATTTCAAACAAACAAAATCCAGTGAAGCATGGCATACCGAATCGGGATCCGTTGCCACGGCGACGGTCGTCAAAGTCGTCGCCACGGTGATAGCCTCCTCCTCCGCCATAGCCATGCCTGTCGTCGTAATCTGTGACGTCACACCCATAGTAAATGACACCTTTTTGTTAAGACTTACTTATTTTTATACGGATCCCGAAAATTCACCAACTGCGTTCTTCTTTTTTTTTTTATTCTTTTTTTTTTTTAATTTTCGTAATTTTTAACATTTTCGATATTTGTTATTTACTTTATCATTATTACTAGCATTATTATTATTATTGCGATGCTGCGTGAAACTGACCCCATCCCCACGAGTCCCACCCACAAGAATGGAGCATGGAGTTCTACTGACTGGTTATTGAGTGAATGTTCTTATCTGGCTCAGGGCCAACAACAGGGTTATTTTTAGCCGTGAAGCAGGTCGTGAGGCGCTCGGGTCTCTTTCGGTCGCGGGACTGAAGGCACGAGAATATCTATTACCCCATCCCCTGCACTTCCCCTCCTACCTCTCTCCCTCGGCCCTTCATACCACCCATCCCCGCACCCCGTCCCGAAATCTCCTACCTCTCCCTCGGCCCTTTATATCGCTCATCCCCGCAGCCCCCACCCCCCAAATCTCCTACCTCTCTCCCTCGGCCCTTCATACCTCCCATCCCCCCCTCCCCGAAATCTACCTCTCTTCCTTGACCGTCCATACCGCCCACTCCCGCACCACCCCCTCCCCCCCACAATCTCCTACCTCCCTCCCTCGGCCCTTCATACCTCCCATCCCCCCCTCCCCGAAATCTACCTCTCTTCCTTGACCGTCCATACCGCCCACTCCCGCACCCCCCCCCCCCCAATCTCCTACCTCTCTCCCTCGGCCCTTCAAACCGCCCACTCCCGCACCACCCCCCTCCCCCCCCACAATCTCCTACCTCTCCCCTCGGCCCTTCATACCGCCCATCCCCCCTCCCCGAAATCTACCTCTCTTCCTTGACCGTCCATACCGCCCACTCCCGCACCCCCCCCCCCCAATCTCCTACCTCTCTCCCTCGGCCCTTTATATCGCCCATCCCCGCAGCCCCCCCCCCCAATCTCCTACCTCTCCCCCTCGGCCCTTCATACCGCCAATCCCCGCACCCCCCCCCCCCCCCCCCACATTCTCCTACCTCTCTCCCTCGGCCCTTCATACCGCCCATCCCCGCACCCCCGCCCCCTCCCCGAAATCTCCTACCTCTCTCCCTCGGCCCTTCATACCGCCCATGCCCCCACCCCCCACCCCCTCTCCCCGAGATCTCCTACCTCTCTCCCTTGACCGTCCATATGGCTCATCCCCGCACCACCCCCCCCCCCCCCACACTCTCCTACCTCTTTCCCTCTGCCTTTCATACCGCCCACTCCCGCACTTCATACCGCCCATCCCCCCTCCCCCACAATCTCCTTCCCCTCTCCCTCTGCCCTTCATACCGCCCATCCCCGCACCCCACCCCCACCCACAATCTCCTACCTCTCCCTCTGCCCTTTATATCGCCCATCCCCGCACCTCCCCCCCCCCCCCCAATCTCCTACCTCTCCCTCCGCCCTTCATATCACCCATACCCGCACCCCCCCCCCCCCAATCTCCTACCTCTCCCTCCGCCCTTCATATCACCCATACCCGCACCCCCCCCAATCTCCTACCTCTCCCTCGGCCCTTCATGACGCCCCCCCCCCCCTTCTTACTCCCCCCACCCCCATCCCTCCTTACCGTCCATGCCGCGCCCTCGAGGGCGATCAAAGTCCATGCCTCCAACCAACGGCCGCGGCTCCTCGTACCGAGAACTAAATGCTCCCTCCTTCTCCAGCTCGTCCACTGTCTTGATATCCGCAAATATCGGCTTATAATCTGTACAAGGAACGCAATAAATCAATAAATACGATATTTTAAGTCTCATTTTGTTAAGTTTCAAAAAATTTTCAAGTGCGACATCTACGATATATATTATATATATAGATCTTGCGCGAACAGAACGCACAAGTTGAAAAGAAATCTGATCGGATATTTATCCATTACTGACGAAGTCAAAAAACCGGAAGACAAAACATTGCACATCAGTGTGGGACGGGCAAGCAGGCAGCATTTTATACTCCTGACTGCGTTCGGGGAGCCGAGGGGGGGGGGGGGGGGTGGGGGCGGGGGGCAATGACAGATACAAGATTAAATCGACACGGCTAACATCCGACGTATCCACTTAATAAAGAAGACTGGTCATCGCGGTGACACTCCTCGCACACCTAAGTGGTATACTACTCACTCCCCGTAGACACTAGCGGTGGACTACTCACCTCGTAGACCCTAGCGGTGGACTACTTACCTCGTAGGCCCTAGCGGTGGACTACTTACCTCGTAGACCCTAGCGGTAGACTACTCACCTCGTAGACCCTAGCGGTGGACTACTCACCTCGTTGACCCTAGCGGTGGACTACTCACCTTGTAGACCCTAGCGGTGGACTACTCACCTCGTAGACCCTAGCGGTAGACTACTCACCTCGTAGACCCTAGCGGTGGACTGCTCACCTCGTAGATCCTAGCGGTGGACTACTCACCTCGTAGACCCTAGCGTTGGACTACTCACCTCGTAGACCCTAGCGGTGGACTACTCACCACGTAGACCCTAGCGGTGGACTACTCACCTCGTAGACCCTAGCGGTGGACTGCTCACCTCGTAGACCCTAGCGGTGGACTACTCACCTCGTAGACCCTAGCGGTGGACTACTCACCTCGGTCACACTCCCCATAGACCCTGGCGGTGGACTACTCACCTCGGTCACACTCCCCATAGACCCTAGCGATGGACTACTCACCTCGTAGACCCTAGCGCTGGACTACTCACCTCATTAACAATCCTCATAGACCCTAGCGGTGGACTACTCACCTCGTAGACCCTAGCGGTGGACTACTCACCTCGTAGACCTTAGCGGTGGACTACTCACCTCGTAGACCCTAGCGGTAGACTACTCACCTCGTAGACCCTAGCGGTGGACTGCTCACCTCGTAGATCCTAGCGGTGGACTACTCACCTCGTAGACCCTAGCGTTGGACTACTCACCTCGTAGACCCTAGCGGTGGACTACTCACCACGTAGACCCTAGCGGTGGACTACTCACCTCGTAGACCCTAGCGGTGGACTGCTCACCTCGTAGACCCTAGCGGTGGACTACTCACCTCGTAGACCCTAGCGGTGGACTACTCACCTCGGTCACACTCCCCATAGACCCTGGCGGTGGACTACTCACCTCGGTCACACTCCCCATAGACCCTAGCGATGGACTACTCACCTCGGTCACACTCCCCATGGACCCTAGCAGTGAGCTACTCACCTCGGTCACATACCCCACAGACCCTAGCGGTGGACTACTCACCTCGGTCACACTCCTCATATGCTCGTGCAGCAGACGACTGCTTGTGGAACTTGATGTAGGCCAGGTTCCTCGGCGAGTTGCTCTTCCTCGCCTTCACCACGCGCACGTAGTCTATGTCACCGTATTGCTGAAAAAAAAAACGTCACCGGTATTCGCGTACACTCGCATACATGGGAACGAAAAAAAGTCAGAAAATTTGACCATACATGGGAACGGGGTCGAAAAAAGAACAAAAAAAGGCAGAAAAGCCGGAAGATTCCCATGTATGACTCGTACGTCACTAACACATATTACGTTTTTACACCCCAATACCAAGGAAGGGTAATCAAAACCTTCACCCTTTTGTGTGGGCGGGGGAGGGGGAGGGGCGATAGTTCATCCGTCAAATCAACATATTTACAAAGTCACCCACATTTTCAGTGAATCATTCAAATCTGCATATGATACAGTAATTATGTGTCCAAGCCAGAGGCGTGGGGTGATTTTGCCGCGGGGGTGGGGGGGGGGGGGGGATTTTAAGCCGAAAACAGGGAGCCTCGGGCCATCGGACCCCTCTAATAACAAGGGCTTCCGTTAAAAAATCAATCACTCTGCCAAATAACTCTTTCACTTTTACACAAATACTACATTAATGTGAGCAGCGATGTGATGTCGCTAATTATCACCTTGAATTCCAGCCTGAGGTCCTCCTCACTCATCTCCTTAGGGAACATGACGAAGATCTTCTTAAGCATGTTCGATTCTTCCACGCCAGGTTTGGGCTGGGCCTTGCGCTCTGCCGCTATGATAACCTAAACAAGCAGATACACCACACCACTAGCCCTTGCCCTAGAACGCGCTCGTAGAAACCACGCACGCTAGTCCTAGCTACAACACTAGTGCCCCTCCTACAACCATCGCTGCCCTACAGCCAACCTCTACGGCAGTTCGATCTGCTGTGTATTAGACCCTATTAGCGCACACGACCCACTCGGTAATACTGCAGCACTACCCCCCCCCCCCCCCCCCCCCCGCCCATAGACTCCACGAGCTAAACAATGGATCAAGTTTTATCAACATCCATTTTTCACCACCCTGTATTCACTGAATTAAAAAATCATTCTTTTGAGATAAATGTACATGACTTGTACGAAACAGCAACGAGTCACAATACCATACCCCCAACCTCCCACCCCCTAACCCCGAAATCACCAAGACGACGGGTTCAAAGCATCGTAGAACGAGACTTACCTTGATTGGCTTCTCTTGGCCTTCCAGGATCTTGCCATTCATTTCCTCCTGTGCCACGCAGCATTGTGACGTTTTTGCAAACGTGATGTAAGTGATGCCTACGAGTGTTGAGAGAAAAAAAAAAACAACGCCAAATAATCGACTGTAGTAGCACAGCCCCAAACCGCAACGGGAATCCAAGATGGCGAGAACTGTAACCTCGAAATTAGGTCAATGTCTAAATGTGCGTCTACCCACTACCTAAATACCAAAATATGAAAGGAAACGGGTTTTAAGGATGGGAGTTACACCTGGCGACAGACAGACAGCACTACCCAATATTGTAACATCTCTCCGAGGCCTGAAGCCCAGATTAGAGGGGGGCGCTAATAAATCTAATTAGATCTTAAGCGCATCACAAAGATATCGCCAAGAAAAGTACCAATTGTGTATTACTGAAAATAAGACTAGAGCGGCCGGTGCACACCAATATCAGTGTACCTGAACACGTCATTGCCGTGTTGTTTTTGTGAAGAAAAACAAGCGCCCCCCCCCCCCACTTCTCCTCGACACACCCCCTCTCCCACTCACATCATTTTCCACTGGTTGTCCCCAAATTACCAACCCGACCCATAAAACTTTCATCGAAAATTTTCTCCAAATATATGAGTTTTTGGAGTGCCTTTTGTGAAGAAGTGTCAGTACTTTGTCTATTATCGCTCATGCATTTGTCAGCAGTACAAACTACTAATTGTAAATGACACCATGATATTATTACACAGAAAAACAAACGGTTTCACCATTATATACATTAATATTAAAATCTCCATCACATCACACCCGTAATGGAATTACATATTGCCTTCATTACGTCTTCTTCCAAAGAGCAGTGTTTCAACCGTGTTGATCTTACACACCACAATCTTGTCCGACAGCTATAACTCAATCAGCCGTTGGTGCAAAACATCGCTAAAGAATCCTAATAAATACGCCATCAACAGTTCTGATCTTAAGGTCCCAAATTTGTCCAATAGCTTTGAGGATGTTTGTATTCGGAACGATTTCCGCTTCTGGATTCTGTAACACCGGATCAGATACGTAACGTGACTTGTGGGTGTCTTAATTCTTGATTTCTATATGCGTCCTGGTACAAACTAAGCAATGTTTAAGGTGGTCACTATAAAGTGAGCGTATGTTCTGCGTCTTTTTAATCTGGGTCTGGGAGGTGGTCGCTACAGAGGTGGGAGGTGGTCACTACAGTATTTTTTATCCGGGACAAGACAGGGAATTTTTACTGTTTGTCTTTTACTAAAATTCTGGAAGCTGAGATCGGAAATCTGGTACTGGATATAGTCGTTACAAACAAATTTCACTGTAGTTTTTTTATCTGAAAGGTGGTCGCCAGGGCTGGTAAAAATCATGATTTTTTAAAAAAAATCATGATCTTAGATTTTTTTATTTAAATCGATTTTTTTTTTAAATCATGATCTTTGATTTTTTTATTTAAATCGATTTTTTTTTATTTTTTTTTGTTAAAGTCATCACGACAGAAAGAGGACACACTTGACCTTAGAACACGCTTTTATTGATGGTTTCTACAAGGTTATGTACATAAGTCAATCAAAAGTGATCAGGCTTGCCGGAGGTTGTTTTAAAAAAAAAGAACGCAAACTGCTAAAAAAAAAGAACGCTTGATGGCAAAAAAAAATACAAAAAAAGAACGCTTTAGAAAAAAAGTACAAAAAAAGTACGCCAAAAATGTTGAAAATAAAAAATATAAAGATAAAAAGTGTCCTAAAAAAGCCTCAGAAATAGTTTGTACGCGTTTTTCTTGAATAAACAAGAACAGCTGTCAACGGCAATAATAATAGATGTACGTATTTCAAGAGGCGATAAAATCACCAAAACAAGCATGTCCAAGGACATGACCCAGCCGAGTTACCGAATAAGGAAAGAGAGAAAAACTCTGAAACGAATACTGTTAGGCCAAACAATGAAGTACTTTGTTTCTGAACGTAACTTTTTCATAATTTTAATACAGAAAAACGTGTTTCCCCGGGTGGAAGCTTAACGAAAAGGGATGTTGGAGAGGTTGGGTTTTGAAGATTCATGTATTTACCGACATTTACACAATTTTAGAGAAAAAAAAATTATTAAAATTTCCCCCATTTCGGCACTTTTTTTTGGTCATTTGCGAAAAAAAGCAAACACCAGTTGGAGAAGCACCTAAGAAACTTCTGATTAAAATTTTAGAACTATTTGAAAAAGACTGAGAGAAATGAATAGTTTGACAATTCAGTTATTTACTACCATTTATTCCAGCTCTTGCCAAACTTCAAAGTTCCGCCATTTCGGCAGTTTTTGGGGAACAGCAAAAAAAATAATAGCCTGGTAGGCGAGCCCCTGGGGAACATGCCTTCGTAACATCTAAACGATTGGAGTAAACCTGTAGGCGCAGTAGTATTTTAAAACTGGGTCAAAACGGGCACAAAAAGTGCCGCCATTTTGTCCGTTTTTCGTCACTCGTCAAAAAAAGTAATAGCCAGGTGGGGGACCACCCAGGGACATTCCTGCATAATATCAAAACGATTGAAGTAAAACTGTAGGAGTAGCATTTTAAAGAAAAAGTTTAACATACGCCCATACATTCAAGCCGCCTATAGGGATACGACTTACCCAGTCCGACAAAGTCGGCTGGGTTAAAAAACCACATAAGTACTAATTTCCGCTCCCATAATTCAAAATTTTAAGAAGGTAACATTATATTCCTAGCGCTAGTAACGATTTTAATAAGAATTGGTTTTTCACCAATATTTCCACCATTTTTCCGAATAACGCAAAAACAATGACTAGGCAAGTACCAATGACCACTATCTTTAACAAAATTTCAAGACAGTACCAAAGACTTTATACTAGCAGTTTAGTCTTTGACAGTATCGCCATTCCTGTGGTATGAGTTTCATTTTTCGTCAATATTTGCGCCAATTTTTCCAAATTACGAAAAAAGTAATAGTACCAATGATGGCTATCTTTATCTAAAATTGGAAGACAGCAATAGCCAGTTAGGCAGTAGTTTACGCTACTTTAACTTAAAATTACAATGCAATGAGGCTATTTTCCCGGAGTTCGTAAAGAATTTACTGAGAGTTTTTTTGGTTGTTCGCCAAAATTTTCGCCGATTTTTTGGCCAATCACCAAAAAAAGTAATAGCCAGTAAGCCAGTAATATTGCCTGCTACCTTTCCATGAAATTTCAAAAGAGTAAGACTATTTTCCTGGAGATCAGATTTTACTGGAATCTTCTTAGTTTTTCGCCAAACTATTCGCCAATTTTTGGCCCATCACCAAATATTGTAATAGCCAGCTAAACAGTCAGGCTTGCTGCCTTTACTTGAAATCTAAAGACAGTCAGACTATTTTTATGGAGTTCGTCAAGATTTTATGGATTTTTGTTTTTTTTTTTTTTGGTTTTTCGCCAAAATTTTTGGGAATTTTTTAGCCAATCACCAAAAACGTAACAGTAGATATTAAGGCTTGCTACCGTCAGTTACAATTTCAAGACATTAATACTATTTTCTAGGAGTTAGTTAAGGTTTAACAATTTTCAAAAAAAATAAATAAATAAACAATTACGTTTTTTCTCCAATATTTCTGCTAATGTTTTGGTGAACAACAACCTTAAACAACTAATAGATAGGTGGAAATCGATGTACCCTACCTCCCACGAAAATTGTAGAATGTTTCAATGAAAACCCTAGGAGATACTGTTTACAGAAAATTGGTTTTTGGCCAATATTTCTGCCAAGTTTTGGCAAATTCCTAAAAAAGTAACAACCACTTAAGTAGTAATGTGTGGTACTGCTATTTAAAATCACAAAGCGAGGAGACTATTTTCCTGGAGTTCTCCAAGATTTTACTGAAATTTCTTTGGCAAAATCGCCGCTTTTTGCCAAACACTAAAAAGTCATAGCCAGTTAGGTAATATTGATTACTGCCGTTATTTAAAATTTCAAGGCAGTAACGTTACTTTCCTTGAAATGGTCAAGATTTTACGAAAAAAAGGTTTTTAGCCAATATTTTCGCTAATATTTTTTTGCTTTGCTCCACAAGCTTAGCCAATGTTTGGCCAATCACTCAAAAAATTATAGTCAGGTAGGTAATACCCCCACGAACTTTTACTTTAAATGTCAACACAGTACGACTATTTTCCAGCAGTTAGTAAAGTTTTTGCTGCATTTTTTTTTTTTGTTTTTCGCCAAAATCTGCATCAGTTTTTGACCACTCACCAAAACAAGAATGTCCAGAGACATTGTCACCAGCCGAGATCTAGTGAATCTATGAATGAGCTTGTCTGGTTGCCGAAAGTGGTAGTCACATTGTACAAGTTTGTCCAAGGACAAAGTCCCAGCTAACAAAAAGCGATAAAACCAAATCCGGCGTGCTTGAACAAAGCAATTTCCCTGAAAAATTGGGCTTCAAAGGACGAGGAAATGGCAATGAGCTATTTAAATAATTAATTTAGCAACGGACCCGAACATAGACCGATAAATACATACAACGATTTTTTTCAAGGAAAAATAATTTGGAAAAACGTATCGAAATTGCATCGAAAAAAGGGTACTGTTGACATGTACTGTCGGACATACACAATTAGTTCAAGCAGCAGAAACGATCAAAAACGACCAAACACATGTGCCTTTTGAAAAGAAGAAAACGCCGCGTCTAAAACATCATGTTTTGGTATACCAACATAATGTTTTGGTATATATTATTTTGCTGGGTTTGCATTTCCGACCAGTGCGCATGTTTATTTAACCTGCGTTGATAAGCGGTTCGCATTTCGGACAACTGCGCAAGTTTATTTAACTTGCGTTGATGCGCGGTTATTATTTCGGACCACTACGCATGTTTTATTTAACTTGCGTTGATAAGCGGTTCCCATTTCGGACCACTACGCATGTTTATTTAACTTGCATTGACGCGCGGTTTGAATTTTCGACCAGTGCGCACATTTATTAACTTGCGCCGATGCTCGGTTCGATTTCGTACCAGTGCGCATGTTTGCCAAACTTGCGTCGAAGCGAGGTCCGTATTTCGGACCAATGCGCATGTTTATTCAAGTTTTGGTGGATCGCCTAAAAAATTAATTTTTCAAGGGGGGCCTAACTGGAGACGAATCGTACAAAATTAAAAAGGAATTCAATAAAAATTGTGGGAGAGGTCCCATTTTCGAAATTACACGCCAATAAATTAAAAAATACCCCTCATATCGCCAATTTTTGGCGGATCGCCAAAATGAGGAATTTTTCAAAAGAGGAATACCTGGAGAATAATCACACAAAATTTGAAGAAAATTTGATCAAAATTGTGTGAAAAAAGCATTTTGAAAATTGGTGACCATAAAATCACAAATGCCCCCTATTTGGCCAGTTTTTGGCAGATCGCCAAAAAGAGTAAATTTTCACGACAGGCCTAGCTAGAGAACAATCGTACAAAATTGGAAAGGAATCCGATCAAAATTGTGGGAGAAGAATCAATTTCAAAATTAGATACCAAAAAAATTTAAAAATGTCCCCTATTTGGCTAATATTTGGCGGATAGCCAAAATGAGTAAGTTTTGAAAAGAGGCCTACCTAAGGAATATTTGTGCAAAATATGAACAAAATCTGATCAAAATTGTGGGAGAAGAAGCATTTTGAAAATTGGCAACCGAAAAATTTCAAATGTCCCCCATTTAGCCAATTTTTGGCGGATCGCCAAAAAGAGTAATTTTTCAAGAGAGATATAATTAGGGAACAACTATCCAAAATTGGAAAGGAATCCAATCAAAAGTATGGGAGAAGAAGCAATTTGAAAATTAGAACCAAACATTTAAAAAATGTCCCCCATTTGGCCAATTTTTGGCAGATCGCCAAAATGAGTAATTTCTCAAAAGAGGCCTACCTAGGGAATATTCGTGCAAAATTTGAAGAAAATTTGATCAAAATTGTGGGAGAAGAAGCATTTTGAAAATTGGCAACCACGAAATTACAAATGTCCCCTATTTGACCATTTTTTGGCGGATCGCCAAAAACAGTAATTTTTCAAGAGAGGTCTAACTAGAGAACATTCGTGTAAAATTTGAGAGGAATCCAATCAAAACTGAAGGAGAAAAGGCATTTTAAGTAAAAGTTTACACACGTACATACGTACATACAGACGACGGATACCCCTCTATTGATAGGATAAGAACAGCCCGACATAGTCGGCTGGTCTAAAAAGTAAAAGCCAGGTAGGCAGTAACGCCTGGTACCTTCACTTAAAATTTCAAGACATATTGCTTTCCTGGAAATGGTTAAGGCGTCACGAAAAAAAGGTTTTTCACCTATATTTTCGACAATTTTTGGCGAATCGCCAAAAAAGTTACAGCCAGGTAGGTGGTAACTCTTGCTACCTTCACTTTAAATTCAAACACGGCAAGACTATTTTTCAGCAGTTAGTTAAGATTTTACTGAAAATTTTCGCCAGCTGGCCAATCACCAAGATTAAGATTTTAATGAAAAGTTTAGCCCGTTGGTCAATCACCAAAAAAAGTAATAGCTAGGTAGTAGTAAAGCCTGCTGACTTCACTTAAAATTTCAAAACAGTAAGATTAATTTCCCACAAGGAAAAGATCTGGTTTTTCACTAATATATACTTTCGCCAATTTTTGGCGAATTGCCAAGAAAGCAATAGCCAGGTGGAAACTTATATGCGCCCTACCTTCCACCAAAATTTCAAGACATTAAGGCTCAAATCCTGGGAGAATATACGATTTTTCAACTTAAAAGCGTTTATTCGCACATACTTTCAACAACTGTTATATTCCTGCTTCTGAAAAAAAAGCTGGAGCTAAAAAAAAAAGAACAATAAAGTACGCTTGTGGAAAAAAGGTACGTTTTGAGGCAAAAAAAAAGAACGATGCGAAAATAAAGACTAAATCTTTAAAAAAAAAGTACGATCCGGCAAGCCTGAGTGATATTCTGGTGCATAGCGCCAGTCCAAGGGTACACTCATCAAAATTAAAAATTAAAATCGAAAATCAAATATCCAGTGTCACTTTAACAAAAATTGTCCATGTCTCCATTTGTCACTTCATTTTTCTCTGATTCAGTATTTATATACCTTATGTATGCAGGCGGTTGCTTTCAATGAGCGGGGGTGGGCGGATTGCTTTAAGCTCCAGTGACTGGAGCTACTCAGGTTTTAGCGCTGTGGATGAGGCAAGGCTTTGATAGAAGTACACATGGAACAAACAGTGTGGCAATTGACCCATTACTCGACACGCCGGGATGCATACGGTCCAACCAAAATGCATGCGGCGTGTTTGTTTTTCTTGGCGGGGACACTGACATCTGAGTTTCGGCACATTACTTGGGGCTTTAAGTAGGACTTCAAAGTGGCAAATTTCTTGAACAAAATCTTTATTTAAAAAAATCAAAAAAGGTGATTTTTTTTACTTTTTTGCATTGATTTACATCATGATTTAAATCAGTTGATTTAAATCATACCAGCCCTGGTGGTCGCCGCATCACGAATTATCTATTTCATTGGCGAATTTTTTTCTTTTGCTTACCGTCGCCCCACCCCTGCTACCTAATATTGGCACGGCTATGAACGTGACATTTAACCTTTCACTGTAATGGTCTGCACGCTAAGTGTACTTGCACCTTTGATTTTGTATATTGCATCAATCAAAAAGAGCGGTGGGTGGGAGGAGCAGACCTCTTTGTGCCAAAATGGTGAACTGTTTGTTATAACAGAAGATAGCAGATGACACACTTAAAAACTGAATTACACGTACTGCATGCAAATGCTACATGCTGTTCTAATATATGGAATAGCTCAGCAGTGAAAAAATGTTTGCTGTCAGCTGAGCAAAAGCAAGAGTAAATACAAAAAGGTCAAGGTACAGAAAAATGGGCTTCTAGACGTTTCGGCCCAAAACCTTTTCGGCCCAAGACGTTTCGGCCCACATTTGAACTGCCAAGACATTTCGGCCCACTTCCCCCCTCCCCCCCCCCCCCCCAAAGACTTTTCGGCCAAGTTTGCCAAGACTTTTCGGCCAAGTTTGCCAAGACTTTTCGGCCCACTAAAAACTTATTACTTAGAAAGGGTTCAAGATTGAGGCTCATGTATTCATAAACTATTTCAAGAAAGCTGTGAAATTTTATTCTTCTAACCAAATCCAGCGTCTGATGGCTTTGAACAATTACTTGCTGTTCATCCTGGTGTGTGTTGGATTATTTCTCTATTTCAATCCCAAGTGCATTTCACACAACTACTCTGGTATTTAATAGTTAATTAACTGACCGACTGTCGTGTGTGATGTGCTTTTCTTTGATTGCAATTTCCTTACCCTATCATCCTGGTAAATACCTCATTCCACCAAATTACATAGCAGTGCCTATTTATCAACTTAGTTATTCAAACAGAATTCCAGGTGACACAGACTCATATAGATGTATATCACTTGATAATTTGTAATAACACGGATAATTCATCGAAGTCGGAACGCAATTGATCAAATCTTCACGAGGCTGCCTATGGCGTTCCAAGTTAACTGCAATTACATATCATTGATCTAATTCCTGTATGCTTATGAAGGTTTTTCAGGTTTTCATAAGTTGAAAATTGCAATCGTTAAAGAAATAGCTGCATAAGCAATCTGAGATAATACATAACATACGATTTAAATTCAAATAGGAATAGCTAGTTTCGATTTTTAACAAACTGCACTTCCAATGGCTTTGGAATTATGCATTAACTAAATCATGCCTGGCACAAAATCAAAACATCTGTATAATGATAGTTTAGTGGGCCGAAACGTCTTCGGGAGTGGGCCGAAATGGTTTTGGGCCGAAACGCCTTGCTTGCGAAAAATGATGTGTCATGCTAGGTCTAGCCAGCCGCGATAACTTGTGCACTGGTTAGCAGTTGGTATTGCGCACCACAAACCCCACTCGCTCACCTCGAAACGGCTCTGCGTCGGTACGCACCCCCGTTCATCAATCTGGGGGCTACCGAACCCCCCTTCCCAAAATTCACGGAAGCGGGTGAGGCGCGATTTTGCAATTAACTTTTGATGTCTTATGGCGTAATGCGTTGTCAACTACAATAGCAGCTGGCAGTCCCACCCACAGCATAATTCCACGAAGTTTGAAACTGATCTGACTTGTCGTTCGAGAATTACTCACAAGTTTGTTTTTAAAGGGGCTGAATAAAAGATCATACCAGTAACCTAAATTGAACCGCCTGTGCCTGTAGCGCGCCACCTCCCGAAAACAACAATTATCCCGGAAACGATATTTTTTGCCGAACCTCCCGACAAATGCCACTGGTTTACGAATGCAAAATACCGAGCTGCTATAAATAAACTGTCAGTATACACATAAGCAGTCAGGTTTATGCTCACATGTAATCCTTATAGCTCTTAGCAGTCATTTTAAAAGGCGAATTGATAGTCTTACAGTTTGCACTCAAAATTTATATTTCGGGATGATAGAATAAAGTGCCGAGTTACAGCTCGAAAATCCTGCCCGAAAAAAAATACACTGGTCTGGCATTTTCGTAAATCATGACATCTTACTTCGCGCATAACAGAAAACTTGTGTAAAATCCTGTATTTCCCACATGCAAAAGCATATCCGGATCGCGTCTAAAGGACGAAAGTTATTGCCCAAAAACCATTGAAAAGTGGCGAACGGTCCTAGGTTGCTGGGATGATGTTTTCTTTTAAATCCGAAAGTGTGCATGTTGAAAGAAAAGTAGAATTTTGATGTTTTTCTTTATCACTCCTTTATAATTTAAACAAAAAAATACATTCGAAACAACATCTCCATCGATAAGAACCGAACTGGCTTATTTACAGGTCAAATTACAATTTTGTACTGAGAAAAATAGATGTTTTCTTGAGCTACGAGGGGGGGGGGGGGGGGGGGAGAGAGAACGAATGGTTACAGTAGATCCAAATTGCTGAAATGAAAAAGAACATCTTCCGTGGTTCAAAACAAATTCACTTTGTCAAATATAACAAAATGATGTATATTCAAGTCGATAAGGTTGCAAACTTTGCAGCTGGGTTATTTAGTGGAGTTGAAATTTAGCATTTTGTTGTCACCAATTACGATCTACTCTAGCCAATTCTTTCTCCTCTCCCTCGTACGGATGCAGAATCCTCCAGAATGATCCACAACGACGAATGTATAATTGCAAAACCATTTTTGAGTAAGGCTCGAAAGTTTCGTTGAAGTCGAAAATAACGGCGTGCTTTCGGATAAAAAGCCTGCTGGTTAGAGCCTAGTCCCAGTGGACACTTTCTGTCTTCCCAGGTCAGAAAGGGTCACAGTTCCTGTAATAGAAATCACCATTGATCTCAATTTTCGCGGCTCTAGATCTTTCGGCGCATGTTCCAGGACACCGAGGTTCGGAGTGGCATGCCTTTTCTTAAAAAGCACACTGAGAAGTATCCTGGCGCACTATTTTCGAACTCGTCCAAACTACCAAAGTGGAGTAAAGAGTGGTTTTACAACTGCAGATTCATTGTTGTTGTGGGCAATAATGGGAGATTCTTTATTCTTATACGAAGAAAACATCTATTTTTCTCATTACAAAATTGTTATTTGACTATAAAAATTGTGCGCCATAATTTATAATTGGGTTATTTATGTGATGCACCCTTTCTAAAATAACGCCATTAGCCCCAGTCGTGCGCCGAGATTGGAAAATTGAGATCAATGACAAGTTATATTATAGAAACTATGACTCTTGCTGGGAAGCAAGAGTCATCTAGGACTAGTTCGAGCCTCGGTGTTCCGGATGTGCCGAAAGATTCAACGTCTCCAATGGCCATTTCTATTACGGACCTGTGATCCTTTCTGCCCCATGCAGACAGAGAGGGTCCGCTGGGACTAAGTTGGTTCTAGCTGCAAGAAGCGATCCACTAGTGACAAAGAAATGCAGCAAGTTTAAATAATGAAAAGCTCACTTGAAGCTAATGTTGCTTCGTACCTTTTTCACGCCCGGTGTTTCGGTCAGTGGTAATCCACACCCTAACAATGCGCCCATGGGGAGAAAAATGGTTTCGCCAGTCATCTTCAGATAGACCTCTTCCACCTAGTATAAAGATGCGATTAAAAACAACGTCGTGTTTTGAGGTATCGTGCTTGCTTGAGTACGACATTTTGCAGCGTGCTTTTTTTTTTTAAATGTCTATGCGCACCACAGCCGTGTATCAATTAGATGCAGAAAATGACCCGTTGTTAATAAACAGCAGACCTCTAATGGGATCTATCTGTTACACACAAACACAGAAAGGTTAGATATTTTAAGAAATAGGTCCTCTCTTTATGAGTAACATTATCGTGGAATTCCCAGTGGGTTGCGGAGTAAAAAAAAAAGGTATTATACACAACAGACTAAGCCGCCGTAGAGGCTAGTTGTCGAACATATTTTAAAAAGAGGTTCCTGTCTTTTATGGGCACTATTTTCGCGAAATTCCAAGTGGGTCTGCGGAGTAAAAAGGTGTTATACATAACAGACCGAACCCCCAAAGATGTGTGCTGTTGAACAATAACTGTAAATGCCTACGCTTTTTAGAATTCTGTTCTCACTGATGCTTAGATATGCATTCGCGACCTCGATAAAAAAAGATGTGTTTATGCAGTTACGTTCTGATGGCAGCGTCTTTAACCTACTAAAATAGTCGAACAATATCCGCGATCTGCTCTTTGCTGATGACTGCATCTCACCTTAAAGACATTACGGATCATTACGGACTGACTTGCCAATGCAGCATCTAATACAGCAACGAAATTAAACCTCGCCTTCAGCCTGAAAAAAACTGAAATACTATATCAGCCTGCCGCTGATGATAGACACAGTCATCCTGTTGTATCTGTCAGAGACACCATCTGAACTTTGCAAAGAATTTTGGCATTCTTGGAAGCAAAATCTCATCCGATAGAAACGTTGGTGTAGAAATAAACAATGGAGTAGTGCACAAATGGGCGTAGTAAAACAGCGTTTTAGTACGCCCTTGTCGTTTTCACGCCGCATGTCATGCATTTGATGCTATACTCGTGGCGTAGGGCTGCCTGATAGGTGTGCTTGGTAGCACAGTGGATGCAGACTTGATGTCCGCAGACTGAGGTGATAACTTTATCGCTCCCCATCCCCATCTGGTTTTGGAAATACCGGGCCCATGTCGGATACTCTTGTTCTTCCTGCGCAGATGGTGCGTTTTCTCCGAGCATGATCATTCGTAGATAAGTGGCCTGGAAGTTGCCATTTCCGATGTCTTGCAGTCGTTTCCCCTTGGTCACCATACGGCTGATGAATTTGCAGGCATATTACCTGCCAGTATTGGCACTGGCAGGATCCGGCAACAGCTGCAGGAAATACAGTGTGTGGTACGGTCCGGCTAGTACATTGACTGGAATTTCCACTTCAGTGACTTCTCTAACAACAAGCGGATGATCTATCGCGTAGAAGCATTCCATCTTGAAAAGGTGAAAGAAGATGGGACCCCCCCCCCCCCAGGACATACTATGTGCCAATCTCCATGGGCATACTATGTGCCAACCCCCCTAGAGCATATTATGTGTCGACCTCTCCCCCTAGGACATACTATGTGACAACCTCCATGGACATACTATGTGCCACCCCCTTCCCTCCAGAACATGCTATGTGTCGACTCCTCCCCCCCCCCCCCCCCCCGGTGAGTCAAAAAAAATCAGCCAAATAAGCACAAAGAATCGCATAAAAGTGCCATTTTCGACTCGAGAACAGCAACGAAATCGTCAGAACATCATAGACACGTTGCTGAATATACCTCCAAATATCAATACAGACATTGATGACTTGTTTCGCATCGAAACAATTGCTTTTGATGACACATTTTTACCGGTGGAAGAGATTGATGCATTCCTGGCTACAATGACAGAAGCTGAAAAAGACTTGGTGGAACTATTAGGCACTCCGTCAGACGTCAGTGCAGTACAGCAAAGAACATTGGGTCCTAAGGAAGCGTTAGGCGCTCCGTCAGATGTGACTGCAGTGCAGCCAAAAATGTGAGATTCTGAGGAAAAAGCCTTGGAGGAAGCGTTAGACGCTCCGCCAGATATGCCTACAGTGCAGCAAGGAATGCCAGATCCTGAGGGACCTGACTACCCGTTCTGGGTTGCAAATCCACTTGTAAATGGTAGAAACACACAACTCAGCACAAAGTTAAAAGCACATCTGGAGCATCTTGAGGAAGAAGAAGTGAGCATATCAAGCAACGACGAGGGAGATGAGGATTCAGAAGTGGACATGTCAAGCTACGGCGAAGAAGACAAGCTTCTTACATCTAAATTTGAATCTAGCAAGACCATACCTGTTAGTGAGGAAGATGTTACGCTGTTGAAACGAAACTTTCGAGCAATGCTTTCTCTAACCAATGCTGACATTTTATGGTATTTATATGACGAAGGCTTTTTCGACCAACACACGTACATATTCCTAACTAAAGAACTGAGAGACGTCGTTCGACTCATTCGTATGCTAGAAGCAAAAAATACCACATGTTCCCGCCTCACAGCCAGAGTTCAGCGAGGCCATGACCCGACGTTTCGTCCAACTTTTTAGAAGTCTTTATGAGGAACATTTTAGGACCTGGTGTCTGCCAGAGCCGAAGCGTGTTAATGAGGATCGTGATTTCAAATGTGCGAAGGTCATGCTACATGGCTTAAAATACCTTGAAGAACGCATTAAGGTGCATGATATGATGGCCTATTGCTAGGAAAAAGGACATTTCACCATGCCAATGCTCTTTGCATGGATAATAGGTTATGGCAAACGAGGAGACTTTTTAGTACTCGTCATGAGACAATCTCTAACAGGTGGTTTGCCAACAGCCTTTCTTGATGGTGTCAATGAGCTGACTCCGCGTTTTTACAAACATCTCATGAAAACATACATGTGATACCCATATAAAAGGAGCGGGGTGAAAAGGATCAAGTCATCATTCAATGTGCAGCCATGGGGAAGACAAGCAACTTTAAAATTAGAGCAAACTTAACCATTACTGTGGAGCATGCAAAATTTGGATCATTTCTTCGCATCAAACGTGGAGAGAGATCGCTTGTTTTATCACCATCCTTGTGGAAGATTGTGTGTCAGAACTTGAAAAATTTACGCGACATTGGCTTCAAACTGCACTTAACGCAAACAAAGTGGCTTTAAGTCATTTCATATTAAGACATGCGTTATGTGAGTTTTGTGCGCACATTACTTTTTGAGGGGAAATAATATACGCGTTACATCAACATGAATGATTGTGAATGGGAGACACTGCTTCAGGAGCTGGATAACATCAACTCAGCCTTATTGAAAGAGCCATGTACGGAATGTCAAGACAAGAAAGCTGTCTTCAAACTGCAAAAGGACGATTGGATGAAAGTGTCAAATTTCTCCAAGAAAAGACTAGCTGAAGTTCAATTGGAGAATATGGACGTGTAAAATCAACTTGGACTTACCTGTGAGTATTGTGGTGCTTACGGATATGCTGAGGATTATTATTGCCACTGCCACAAGTACAATTGCAAAATGTGTGAACCTAACAACTTCTGCAGCAAGTGTGGAGTACTTAAAGTCTGTGAAGCAAAGAAGAAGCCACGTTTTCAAGACGTGGCGAAAAAAGATGGACGCGTGTTTTAAAAAGGCTTATGTTGACTTTATGATTGTTAAAATTGCTTGTTGTAGAACTCCAGACTATCAGCTTTACCATTTAGACGCTTTTTGGGATATTGTACACCACAGTCTTGATGTGATTGAACTAAATTCAAAATTTATTGCAGAATGTCATAAAATTGGAATAGAAGAAGATCCAGACTTTGACTTTGATTCTGCGCTCTATTCTGCCCGCACTGATGTGAAAGTATACTTTCGCGTGGTTGATTATTTGAGATATTGTTGTAAAGAAGAAACTGAGCAGCTGTACACAGATCAGGTAAGAGAACCTTTTTAAACAACTTTAACAACAACAACCTTTTAACGACTTTGAAGACATAACAATGGTTTCTTTCTAGCAAATTTAATCTTATGTGAGTTGTTTCAAAGTGAACAAAGGAAGAAAATGACAGAAGAGGTAGCAGACATTTTAAAAGAAGCTTACCATGCTCATCATTATCCTATCACAGGAAGAAACAAACATGTCAGCGGCAGAATAAACAAAGAAACAACGTCTTAGTGAATGACTTTGAAAAGGATACAACATGGAGAATGTGTTATTATTTAGCGGTCACAAGGATGTTCTTTCAAACATGTTTCCAACACGACTTGAAAAGTATGGACATACGTTCAACTCGAGTGAGGCTTTGTATCAATATGAGAAAGCAGTTTTTCATCGCCGACAAGATATTTTTTCAGCTATTGTTTCATGTAAAAATGGATATGAAGCGAAACGTATCGCCAAAGTGACAAAGCCATGTCCTTTGTGGCATGCGGTGAAGAGAAGCAAAATGCAAGATGGTTTACATGTAAAATTGAATCAGTGTGTATTGTTTCGCAAAAAGTTAAAAGAATGTAAAGATAAGACTTTAGCTGAAGCAACTTACGATCATTGGTAGGGAGCTGGTGTTAAACAATTGTCATCTCTATCACATCCTCGTAAGTATACCATGGGAAAGTTGTTAGAAATTTTGTGTGAGGGGGAATTAAAGTGGTGTTATGTGACTGATCAAGTAGCATGAATATTTCTATAACAGTGTGGCTCGAGACTTTTCATTTACCCACCATGGTGCGCAGACGTGTTTTTAACAAATACATGGACACGTGAAGCAAAGGTGGATGTTGAAACATATTTCAAGAACAAGTACGTGGACTACATGATAAGTGAACTGGCACGTTTTGGGACTGTTGAACAACAACTGCAACACATCAACAACTATTGGGAACTTGCTCATTTCGCGCTGAACTTGGCAAACTTGCGTGAGGATTTCATCAGAGAGTGTGAGCTTTCAGACATTGACGGAGCTGAGGAGTTTGATGTGGAAGCAGCATATCTCTTTGCTCGATTTGATCCAAGACTGTTTGATGAACTGAGAGAGTGGTAATCTATATTGTAGTATAATGGCAGACATTACACTGAGACAATATATTGTACAAAAAGCCTATTGCGAAGAAATGTTATCAGCTGTGAGACAATATGCATGTTTACTATGTCCTGCTTGTCAACATGAAGAGCATTTGGTCCTTACAAACTTTATCACATCTTAAGAAAACATGATCAGCCAGTCACTCATTCACAAGTAAAGAAATGGCTACAAGATCAAGATGCATTCAGTTTATTACAACCTGTAAAGTACAGGTTCAAAAGACAACGTGTCATTACACGTGGTATTGATGACATGTGGGATATTGATTTAGCTGATATGGGAAACATAGCTCCCTATAATGATGACACTCGCTTTTTACTCATTGTCATTGATGTGTTTTCCAAATATTTGTGGGTGCAGCCAATGCCTAATAAATCACATACCAGCGTCATACAAGCCTTTCAGAAGATTTTTCATGAAATACAACAAAGAAGATGAACTCTAAGGTCAGATAAAGGAACTGAATTGAAAAACAGATGGGTAAAAGCATTTTTGAAGAAGGAGGTAATTCATGCTTATACCACTAGGAATGAAACCAAAGCCAATTTGCTGAGAGATTCATTCGTACTCTAAAGGGAATGATGTATCGGTATTTTCTACATAATCAAACTTACCGTTATTTAGACATCCTTCCAGATTTGGTGTAAAATTACAACCATAGACCTCATGGTTCTCTCTCTGATAAGTATGCTTCTGCAGATATTTGTAAAGAAAACGAATCTTAAGTGTGGAAGTATATGTATGTTGACAAATCGAAATTGAAACCGAAGAAGAAGACAGCCTACAAATTTCATATTGGTGACCACGTTCGGATTTCCCACATAAAATGTGTGTTTCAACGGGATTATCACATAAAGTGGAAGCAAGAAATCTTCATTGTCACACATCGTTGTAAGGAGCAAAAAGGACCTTTGTATCTTTGAAAGACTTTTTGGATGAAGATATTGATGGGCATTTCTATGAGGAAGAACTGCAGAAAGTGACCAGAGATATTGAATCTATCTACACAATTGAAAAAGTCTTGAAAACACGAAAAAGACGAGGTGTGAAAGAATTAATTGTCAAGTGGTTAGGTTGGCAAAACAAGTTTAACAGTTGGTGAAGGAAATTCTAGAACAAAAAATAATAAAACCCTCTTCAAAAACCATTTTATGGCTCTATGCAGCAGATCAGTCTTTGTACAAGGGAATGAAAGGTGTGGAATTTTACCAAGGCATTCGAGATGACACTGAACCCGCTTTAACCCGAAAAAAAACTTACTCATCATTGATGACTTAATGACCAAATGTCATAGTGATAAGCGTATGACACATCTCTTTAGTGTTGGCAGTAGTCATCAAAATCCAAGCATCACTTGTATTGTACATAATTACATAATTTATTCCACCATGGTAAAGAAATGCGAAATATTAGTTTGAATACACATATCATTCTGTTTAAAAATCCTAGAGACAGTCAACAAATCAGTACATTAGAGCTACAAAAGTATCCAGGAAGATCTCAATTTCTCATAGAAGCCTATCAAGATGCTACAATCAAACCTCATGGCTATTTATTCATTGATTTAAAACCAAAGACAAATGATCAACTACGTATTCGTACAGGCATTTTACCAAAAGATACACATTATGTATATATTGATAAAGCGGTGTATGAACAAGAACCAAGTTATTTAACCATTCGCAGTTAAGATGTCTAAACGTAATCGAGCAAATCAACCTTTCTTCACTTGCTCGCACGCAGTGGGCCTAAACGACGTAAATCCTTGCTACAGCAAGCTACCAAGGAGGAATTAACAAGCTTGTTTGATATTTGTTTGAATATATTGCGAGGAGGACATTTACCCTTAAGCTTATAAAGGTAGAAGGAATTCAAGCGTGAGCGTCATACCCTACGCGCAAATAGGAAGATATCACTTCGAAGAAAAAAGAAATTGATCAATTAGAAAGGAGGATTCATTGGAGCTATTGCTAAATTTGCATTACCCTTGTTAGCCCAGCTGATGTTAAAATGAAGTATACTTTGAAAATGGTCCTTGTTCCTGAATTCGAATATAGAATGTTAGTAGAAAAGAAAAATGGCAGAATCAAAACAAAAGTAAGTAAACTTTTACGTGGGAAACGAACTCGTGAAAAGGCAATGGAAATGTCTCAACTCGTTGGTCGTCATTTACGAACAAGTCAATCTCAACAGCAACAAAAGTCTGTTCCATCATCATCTGAAAAACCAGAAAAGTTATTTTAAGTCATTTTAGACCTATCTATCATGGGAAAGTGATACAACTTTTAGCAGAACTGAAGAAACATGGTATAAAATGGTCAAAGAAAAATGAACTTGTGTTGAAAACGGGCGATGTCATCACAAATTCCAACATTGTTGATTTCATGAAAGAAACGAGGAGAACCACCATATGGTTGGCATCAGTTTATCCAGGAAATTGTAGATGCTAATATTCCAAAAACTATGTTTAGTAAAAAGACCACTCTTGAAGACATTACAACAAAGACAGTTTCATGAAGGATGGGAAAATTTTTAACATGGGTTAAAGAGTTATGTTGTTATCAAGAAAGTGAAACGAAAACGAGTATTCCTATAAAACTAGACGTGCAAGTGCTTGTTGTGAAGGAGAAGTAATAGACACTGTAGGCCATGTGAAACATCATGCACGCCGTAGTGTGAATGACGCGCAAAATTATGTATATACGCATCCATTCCGTCAACGCACATATCCAATTTAGTCATCATGGAGTCAACAAGATTTTACATTAATTTACCTAGTAATGCTAGTATAAACTATTATCCCAACAACAAGGCTTCGAACTACCAAATTCGTATGCCTCGAATCATCTAGCTGAAAGGAAAATATGAAGTGTCCTTAGCTGAAATTCAATATCCACATACATGGACAACCATGAGACAAGGAATGGACTATTCTATGCAATATCGACAACAACTACTTACAGATGTTGTCCTTGGCACAGTCACTATTCCTTATGGTTACTACAGAACCATACAAGAGATATGCAAGGCATCAATAAAGAAGCAGCTAATTCTATGACAGAGGACCTTAAACAAGCTATTCGGTTAAAGTATGATAGAGTTAGACGACAAGTTTTTCTTTTTATGAATTATAACTTTGATTCTCCGCTGGATTAGCTGAAATTTTAGGATTTATCCCAGATCAATGGTATACTGAAACGTGTACAGCTGAACATAAATCATGTGAAACAGGGATTTTATACACTTTATGTGTACTGCAGTATTGGTGAACCACAAGTTGTTTGAGATTATTATGTTCCTTTGCTACGTTCTATTCCCATTCAAGGTCATGATGGTGATATTATCATGAAACCTCTTTATGGTTCACCATAGGCCATAATGTCTCATTTCAAACTGGAAAGGTGATCTGTAAACTTCATTTTCAACCAAAAGCATTATGAAAGCCTACACACACGATCCATCTGCATATCTCAACCATTTTTTTCAAGTGGGTGGAGAATTACCAGGATTCAATATGGAGATGGTATTGGTTCAACACTGGGATCATTGGTTCATAAAGCTATTCCACTACTTCAGGCTGGGGCTAAGATCGCTGCGCCACAACTTAAAAAGGCTGCAAAAATGTCGCGAAAGAAGGTGCGGGCCGAGTTGCACAGCATGTGATTGGTGGTGTGCTAGGAGGACAAAAGAGAGTGCAACCGACAAAACGTGTCAGAAGACGAAAAACAGCCAGACGGATAACATCAAAAAACATTTAAAAAGATATCTTTTGAAAATGTCTTTAATTCATAATCATTTTTGTGAATGCAGTCTTTCTCCATTGGAATGGTTTCACGTACCACCAACGCAAACTGCTGTAGAGAAAAGTTATAAGGTAGACTATCAAATACTGACTGCTATTAGGGAGGGCGCTCCAATAGAATTCTACATTCCTGCGAGTACAGAAGAATATCCAGATTTAAAGAACAGGAAACTTCATGCTGTATGCATTGTAAAGGGTGATGGAACAGCGTGCGGTGCAGATGATAATGTGTCATTCATCAATGATCTGTTTAATGGGTTATGGTCTAATATTGAATTATTTCTAAATCATCGATTGGTATCCCATAGTAACAATACCCATGGTTATACTAGCATCATATCTCACCTCATTCATGGCTCGGAAGAAAGTCTCCATTCTGAGCGCTCTATGCTATTCAGACAGTTTCAGTTCATATCCATTTTCATTTATGTCTATGTCCATCACCATAACCCAAATAGGATGTGTAAGCTCATTAATTTGGTACCCAGCATGAGTTGTACTCGTTTTTCTTTGAATTCAAGCGTCAGGTTCTTCCCAATCCAATGCTTGTAACAGCTCGTTCCATTCCACTGTGTTGAGGGTGATGAAGTCGCAGTGTTCTGTAAGCTCGTCATGTTGGCGAAATTGTACAAACACGTCTATACAGTTCTTAGTCACATGCACTTCTTATTCATTTGAGTGTACAAGTAGAAAGCCAGGTATCTCTCAGCTTCTCCAGATGTTCCTTCAACACGGATTGTTCTTCAAGCGATAGGATGATATACTTTCCAAAATGTCTTAGCACAATGTCATCACATGCGTTTTTCATATATGAGAATCCATCTGTAATGAATTCATAATCTGATAAAATGTCCTCCGTCAACACTTGAATCCGCTATGAGTTATCTCTTCTGTGAAAGGGGTATGTATGCTGGGATGATGGTGATGAGCGAGTAGCCTCTAGGAATCGTAAGGCCGCACTCACATTCTTCATAACAAAGTCAATTAATGATGAATATGGAGTATCTGGTACAGCTCTATCATAATCCTCTGGATAATTCTGTAAAAATGTTTCCAGAATCTAACACGTATGTCAGAATCATGTCCAACCACTAACACTTCAACTTTTTTTCAAGTTTACGTTAAAATCCAGGTTTAAGCGGTATGTTTTTAAAGTCTTTCCCAACTTCAGGTTTAAACCGATAAGCAGAATTTATCATCACTCCATTCAAGTCATTTACAGCGAGGTAAGCACCACCGTTAAACACTAATGCAGTCATGATGACAGTACTCTTTTATGAGGTGTCTTCTTGTCTTCAAAGCCTTTTATCCACTTCTTTCACCTGCTTCTTCAACATTTTCCATTCAGGTATTGTCAGCAAAATACCCCTTTTCGTAGGACGGTTTCTTCCCGAACCCACATCTCTGAAGTACTTGCGAATGTTCACCACTCCTTCATTGCTTTGTTTTCTAATTTTGATGTAACTTTCCTTTTCCTAGAGAAAGCATTCCATCTCACGACTGTGGTGTTGGTGGAGTCGTCTCCACTTTCAATTTCTTGATGGTGGTATTGGTAGGATCTTTCACTTTTAAGTCTTTGATTGTATCAGCTAGAGTATCCATATTCGTTGCAGATCTCTTACGATTACAATCCATGTTAACGCTTCAGCGTTCACACTTCAAATAACTCTGAAGTTGGAGAGGTTCCCCATTTTATAGTGGTGCCTTGTAAAGTTCATGCGCCAAGGTGGAATAGCCATCATTCAACAGGTATCGCTTGTCATCATATGGGGAGAGGGCTACTTTCCTCAACTTCTCCGAGAAAATCTGGTGGTCATGACTTCGAATGATGTGCCCTGTAGGCATCGTTTGAGTTTGGCTGAATAAACTGTCTTTATACTGCTCATGTTGGATGCGTCTTTGACAAGCTCGAGTGATGCCTTTAACTGTATGTTTTTCTTTCCCACCATACATTAAACTGTACATTGTCGGTCTGAGTCCAACAAACTCTTCAATGGGGTTGCCTGCCGTCTCATCCTTTATTTTTCCAAGCACTTTTTGAAATGATCTAGTGGATAGTCACTTGTGTCGAACAGGTCAGCATTTTGCTGCACATCCTTGTAGATATCGTCCGTTTCTATGTCATAACATAGACCGCCGGTGTCGCTGAACAGTAACTTGGCATTGGGATACTTGACCGTGGTGTAATTGTAATGAAAGTCAAACATAAGTACTTTGCTGGAGTCGGGAATGGCGCATCCAACTTGAATGGGTTTATCCAGAAGCAAATCCACTTTATGCAAATGTACGGAGGTCAAATCTTCGTTTAAAATTTTGAATTTTTGAAAAGAAGACTTGGCCACGAGTTTCTTGAACCGTTTTTTTTTGTGAACAAGTTCAACATTGATTCGGTTTATCACATTTTCCATGGTTTTGCCAAACACAGAGTTATTCATCAGTCTGAACAAGTCTTTCGCAAACGGGTTCTTGGCCGATTCTCTCTTTTCCGTGTTCAAGGTGATATATTTCTCCAACCATTTGCTCTGTGCAAACATGATCGCACGGTGCACCTTAGTGACTTTCAACCCCAGTGAAATATACTGTGGCAATTTCCTATAATGAAGCACATATTTCTTCTTGTCACATAAGTTGGGAATGAGCTTTTCACTAGGTTTACCTGCCATGTTGAGATCTTTCCGTAGCTTCTGACTGTGCTCTGACAATTCTCCAACTTTGATACATTTCCGTTCTGGAGCCACTGGGTAGTGATAATGACGATCATGGATGGTCTATGGGTATTCTAAATCCACTTCTAAAGTGTATCCAATGTCATCATCTTCATCCACATCCATGAAGTCGAGGGATTCTGGCTCGCTCACTCACATAAATCTACTTTGAGGCATGCTTTGCGACATGGTCCAGCCAAACAGGTTGTTTGCGTCCAGGTGCATCAAGATAGTTGTTTGGTTTCGTGGGATTGTAATCTGCTACGTAGCTGTTATTTGCTTTCGCATACTTGTGCGTGATCACAGATATTGCTCTACGTAGACCTTGTTCAACCATTTGGTCAGTGTCATTGATCAATTAAAACTTAACCTTTGTCGCTTTTAACATCGCATCCCACGACAGTTCTGGCGCTGTATGGTGGTGAGCAGGATCGAATTCATACGTGTAAAGACATACTTGACGAAAGTTTTCAAACACGTCAGCCACCAGTAACACATCTGATTTCAGGTATAGGTCACGGTATGCACCGAATGTAGCTCACTTGAATGTATCCCACACCTTCTGCGCATGAGCATAATCCTCATCGCTAATGTCCTCTTCACTAAGCTGACTGTAAAACTTATCCTTTGACGGTAGCTGTGTTACAGCAAACTTGGATGGCTCGCTACGTAATCATAGGGGTACACTCCCTTTTCAGCAGCAAATCTTGTTGGTCACCATCAAGAATGTGGGAAGTCATATTGTACAAGTTATCTTTCCCTTCTGCCGCAAGGTTGGATACCAACTTCTATAGAGAGGTACTGTTGAACTGAAAGCTGTCTGTAAATTTCAGATTGCTCATGGTGAATGCAATATATTTCTCAATGATGTTGGGAATGACTGTTATCCTATCATTTTTGAATTTACCAATTTCTTCCAAGATCGGATGACTGTGATATTCCGTAAATTGTGGAAAAACACAGGGATTATAAAAGAATCTTTATCCCCCTGCTTATCCTTTCTAAGTCGGAATTGTAAGTTACATTGTAAGTGGAGCTCCGCGGTATTTGCCATTGATATGGTCATGATCTCTCACACGATCTGCTCCTAGAGACACATGACAAATGTAGCAATCGACGGCGTTTTTAAATTCTCTTGGTCCTCATGGGTCATCACCATATCCTTTGGTTGCTCTAAGCCATGAACAATACGATCACGTTCATACCCCTTATGGTCTAAAAAGACTTTCACGGCATTGTCTCCTCGATGCACGACTGGTGCACGTGTGTCGTACTGGTTGACAACTACATAAGCGAAGCTGTTTGGGCAATAATGCTGAGACTTGTCTCCTTCATGCTTTTGCGTGAAACATTCAAAGTCGGCATAAATCACAGAAGTTGCTCGCTGTTGTTTGGCTACATTCTTAAACTTAATGAAAGGTTTCTTGGGGAACGATAAACGTTGTGCTCCATGCTTGCCACACACTTCACGATGCTCATCTAAACGATCTTGTCGTATAAACCCGTAAGGACAGTTGAAACAATAAAAAGCTATTCCATCATGGTTTGATCGATAAGTTATCAGTCTGCTGAAATTCTTGATGAGACAATAATGCCTTTTGTTATTACTACTAATCAAAAGTAAGTTGATTTCTCTAGCGCTGACGTTTCGACTGAGTTGTATCGGAACAACTACATCTTGTTCATATCCAAACACGTTGACTCATGCGATGTGTGTTGTTCTCATGAGGGTGAAGGTGAGCCAATACGGACCATAAGAAACATTTGTTGTCTTTATTCTAAATGTTTATCACACTCTTTGTTTTCCTCACTTTCTTCGGTAATGGGATAAAACTGCTTGCTTTCAGAGGCGATGATCTAGCTGTATGTACTTCAATGTACAGTATGTAATCAGTAGTAGGGAAACAAGAGTTCTACCGCACTTTATGACGTCATACTGTCTGGAAGTGACGTCATCATGTCTGGACCGGAAGTGGTGTCTGGACCGGAAGTGTTGTCTAGACCGGAAGTGAGGCGTCGTCATGGCAACGAATTGTTGTGATGGCAACGAAGCATGGTAACGTGACGCCATAGGCGCAGCCATAGGCGTAGCCATAACCCTGATAACAAAGTGAAGACCCCCCCTAGGACATACTATGTACCGACCCCCCCCCCCCTAGGACATACTATGTACCGACCCCCCCCCCCCTAGGATATACTATGTACCGACCCCAGGAGAGCAAAAATTGTGCTGAATCAGCATGATGAAATCGTCGATTCAGCATGATAAAATAGTATATAAGTGTAGTGACTCGAGGCTCAGACATCGTCAGACATCGTCAGACATCGTCAGACATCGTCAGACACATCATGGACAACACATCAGCTACTAAGAAAGTGACCATACAATGCTACAAGTGCTGCGTGAGGTTGGAATATGAAGGACATTCACACAACTGCCCGGTGCACCACAACGCACCACGGCATTACTGCTACAAAACCTGCGGTGGATTGCTCTGGTACAAGTTTACTGCAAGATTGCCAGGACCGGAGCCATGCACGGACTGCTGGTGGTGCGGTGCGACGCTGAAAAACTTCGGCTATTACAACTTTCATCCGTTCAAGTGCTCGAGAAGGCCTTTCTCCATGGAGCAGTTTTACAGATACCAGTGTGATTGTGGAAATCCTACTTGCTGGTGAAGAAGTACTAACATCTTTCGGCCCTTTTAAGGGCCATCCTATATTATGAAATGAAGCAAAACATGTCTGTCTGTGTGTGTGTGTGAGAGAGAATACATTTTATCACATTTCAGGTCTAGTTGGCGGATGAATACCATTTGGCAGACCATTTAACTTCACCGCTAGATGTCTCTGCTGTGCAGCAGTACAACTGTAAGTGAAACATTCATATACACAAGTAAAATTCTGCTGAGTCAGCAATTTTAACAATTTTGAGCAAGTTTGAAAAGTTACACACCATATTTTGATTACATGGAAGTAGCATAAAAGCATGAGTGAAACATGACAACTAGTCAACTAGTGATACATTCTGCTGAGTCAACAATTTTGAACGAGTATTGAATAAGTTTGAACAAGTTACACACCATATACCATCAAAGTTTTATAAAAGGAAGAGTGACGAGAAAAATTCACAATGTCAACATTACTTCTTCACAGATGTGTAGAGACCATGGATGACGTCTTCAAAGTGAATTATGCTGACTATGTGTTTTCAAAGCTTCCTGCTTTTGAATCGGATTGGATGCTGCAAGTGAAGAACTTACATCAGCATTGGGAAGCTGTTGGAAAGACCATTCCAAGAGATCGTTTCATCCGCTCGTTTCTACGTGAATGTGAAGATCTACATTTACCGTTAACTTATGACATTGATTCAGCATTTATCAACGCGAATACAATTTGGGCAGTTGAGCTCATGTTAGCTGTAGCTGCAAGAATCATTTTATATTATGATGATGATGTTCCATTGAAGACGAATGTATCAGAGCTTGTTCGATTCAACCATGGACGAGTTGAAGTGAACTCAAAACTTTGCAAGGGAGCTGACTCAGCAAACAGTTGGGTATAAAAGGGAGTGGACTCAGCAGAGTGAAGTCATTTCTCAGCAGACAGTTGGAGGGAGTGGATCATCAATACATTGTGGCAGTCATGGAGAACAAGACAAGCAGCTTTAAAATTAGTGCTAACTTAACCATTACTGTGGAGCATGGAGAATATGGGCCATTTCTACGCATCACACGTGGAGAGAGATGGTGTGCTTATTCACCATCTTTGTGGAAGATTGTGTGCCAGAGCTTGAAAAATTTACGCGACATTGGCTTCAAACTATACTTAACGCAAACGAAGTGGCTTGAAGTCATTTCATACTTGGATATGCGCTATGTGAGTTTTGTGCGCACGTCACGGTTTGAAGGGAAAGAATACACACATCACATCAACATGAATGATGGTGAATGGGAGACACTGCTTCAGGAGATGGACAACATCAACTCAGCCCTATCGCCATGTGAGGAATGTCATGTCATAACTCCTATCAAGCTGCAAAAGGATGGTCGGATGAAGGTGTCAAAGCTATCCAAGAAAAGGCTGGCTGAAGTTCAGTTGGAGAACATGAACGTACAAAATCAACTTGGACTTACCTGCGACTATTGTGGTGCTTGTGGATATGTGGAGGATTATCATTGCCACTGTCACAAGTATAATTGCAAGATGTGTGAACCAAACAACTTCTGCGGCAAGTGTGGAGTACTTAAAGTCTGTGAAGCAAAGTAAAAGCCCACAAGACACTGAAACAAGATGGACGCATGTTTTAAAAAAGCTTATGTTGACTTGATGATTGCTAAACTTGCTAGCTGTGGCACTCCATACTATCAACTTTATCATTTGGATGCTTTTTGGGATGTTGTACATCATAGTCTTGATGTGATTGAACTGCATTCAAGATTTCTTGGAGAATGTCATAAAATTGGAATAGAAGAAGATCCTGACTTTGACTTTGATTCTGCGTTCTATTCTGCTCGCACTGATGTTGAAGTATATTTCACCGTGGTTGACTATTTGAGAGATTGTTGTAAAGAAGAGGAAACCGAGCAGCTTTATCAGGTAAGTTATATAAAACCTTTTTAATCATCTTTGTAACAACATAGTGAATTGTTTCTCAAAGACATAACAATGTTTTTCTTACTAGCAAATTTAGTTTTATGTGAGTGGTTTCAACGTAAACAAAGAAAGAACATGATAGAATAGGCAGCAAATATATTAAAAGATATTTTATTACAGGAAGAAACCGACATGTCAGAATAAAGAAGCAAAGTCAACATGGAGAATCTTGTACTATTCAGCGGTCATAAGGACGTTCTTTCAAACATGTTTCCAACACGACTTGAAAAGTATGGATATGTGTTCAACTCAAGTGAAGCGTTGTATCAATATGAGAAAGCAGTGTTTCATCACCGTCAAGATATTGCTTCAGCCATTGTGTCATCCAGAAATGGATATGAAGCGAAACGTATTGCTAAAGGGATAAAACCATGTCCTTTATGGCATACAGTGAAGAGAAGCAAAATGCAAGATGTTTTACAAGTCAAACTGGATCAGTGTGTATTGTTTAGCAACGAGTTGAAAGAATGTAAAGACAAAACTTTAGTTGAAGCAACGTATGATCATTGGTGGGGAGCTGGTGTGAAACATGTGTCATCTGAATATCCTGGTCAGAATATTATGGGAAAGTTGTTAGAAATGTTGTGTGAGGGTTAGAGACTTTTTCATTTGCTTGCCAACCGTCATGGTGTGCAGACGTGTGGACATGTAAATTTGAAGTATGTTTAACTTGTGTTGCATTGATTCAAGACTGCACAATGGCGGACATGACACTGAGACAATATATTGTGCAAAAAGCTTATTGTGAAGAAATGTTATCAGCTGTAAAAAAGTTTGCATATTTAGTCTGTCCTGCTTGTCAACATGAAGAGTGTCAAGAACATACTTGTCATTTTGCATCTGTTTATACATATTGGAATGAAGCTAAATATTACATGCATTTAGATAAAGTGTTAGAGAATGCAAATCAACGTTGTGAGAAATATGGTGTAGATGCTATTACATTGGATGAACTCAGTCATTGGTTAGTGTTCATTGAAGACCAATGGTCTCCAGTTATTCATACCATTGTATCTATACTTGATTTGTAAAAAACATGTTAGTTAAGTTATAAATGTATGTTAGTTAAGTGATGTTGGTTGAGTTATAAAATAAAAGCTGTTCTGTTCAGACGTGTTTTTTCATTCATCATGTCAACGTGGAAAGACTACTTGACCAATATCTACTTCAAACCTGGAAAGCCTGGAGCATTTGCTGGTCCTTACAAACTGTATCACATCTTAAGAAAACATAATCAAGCAGTCACACAGTCACAAGTGAAGAAATGGTTGCAGGATCAAGATGCTTTCAGTTTACTACAACCTGTCAAATACAGGTTCAAAAGACAACGTGTCATTACACGTGGTATTGATGATATGTGGGATATTGATTTGGCTGATATGGGAAACATAGCTCCCTATAATGATGACATACGCTTTTTACTCATTGTCATTGATGTGTTTTCCAAATATGTCTGGGTACAGCCAATACCTAATAAATCACATACCAGCGTCATACAAGCTTTCCAAAAGATTTTTCATGACACACGACGAAGACCGCGAACTCTAAGGTCTGATAAAGGAACAGAATTTAAAAACAGATGGGTAAAAGCATTTTTGAAGAAAGAAGGCATTCATGCTTATACCAAAAAGAATGAAACCAAAGCCAACTTTGCTGAAAGAGTCATTCGTACTCTAAAGGGAATGATGTATCGGTATTTTCTACATAATCAAACTTACCGTTACTTAGATATTCTTCCAGACTTGGTGTACAATTACAACCATAGACCTCATGGTTCTCTTCCTAATAAATATGCTCCAGCCGAGATTCGTAAAGACAACGAATCAAAAGTGTGGAAGTATATGTATGTCGACAAACTGAAATTGAAACCGAAGAAGAAGAAGTATAAATTTAACATTGGCGATCATGTTCGTATTTCCCACATTAAATACGTGTTTCAACGCGATTATCACATCAAATGGACGCAAGAAGTCTTCATTGTCACACATCGTTGTAAGAAGCAAGGAATACATTTGTATCGTGTGAAAGACTTTTTAGACGAAGATATTGATGGGCATTTCTATGAAGAAGAACTGCAGAAAGTGACCAAAGATATTGAATCTATTTATAGAATTGAAAAAGTCTTGAAAACACGTAAAAGACGAGGAGGTGTGAAAGAATTATTAGTCAAGAGGTTAAGTTGGCCAAACAAGTTTAACAGTTGGGTGAAAGAAACAGACATTCAACAATGAAGCATCCATTTACATGTTTAGTCTCTGGACCTACAGGCAGTGGCAAAACGTCTCTGGTGAAGGAAATTCTAGAACAAAAGTTGATTCAACCCTCTCCAAAAAGCATTTTATGGCTTTATGCAGCAGATCAGCCTTTGTACAAGGGAATGAAAGGCGTGGAATTTTACCAAGGCATTCCAGATGACATTGAAGAGCGTTTTAACCCGAAAAAACCAAACTTACTTATCATTGATGACTTAATGACCAAATGTCATAGTGATGAGCGCATGACACGTCTCTTTAGTGTTGGCAGCAGTCATCAAAATCTAAGCATTATCTTTATTGTGCATAATTTATTCCATCATGGGAAAGAGATGCGAAATATTAGTTTGAATACACATTATATCATTCTGTTTAAAAATCCTAGAGATAGTCAACAAATTAGTACATTGGCGCGGCAAATGTATCCTGGAAGATCTCAATTTCTCCTAGAAGCCTATCAAGATGCTACTAGCAAACCTCATGGTTATTTATTCATTGATTTAAAACCAAAGACAGATGATCAACTACGTATTCGTACAGGCATTTTACCAAAAGATACACATTATGTATATATTGATAAAGCAGTGTATGAACAAGAACCAACTCATTTGACCATTCGCAGTCAAGATGTCTAAACGTATTCGAGCGAACCAGCCGTTTCTTCATTTGCTTGCACGCAGTGGGCCTAAACGACGTAAATCCTTGCTACAGCAAGCTACAAAGGAGGAATTAACAAGCTTGTTTGAAATTTGTTTGAATATATTGCAAGGACATTTACCCTTAAGCTCAAAAAGGTTTAAGGAATTTAAACGTGAACGTCATACGCTTCGTACTCTAGCAGATAAGAAGATATCCCTTCGACGAAAAAAGAAGTTGATTAATCAGAAAGGAGGATTCATTGGAGCTATTGCTAGATTGGCATTACCTTTGTTAGCCAAACTGCTGCTAAAATGAAACATACGATGAAAATGGTCCTCATTCCTGAATATGAATATAAAATGTTGCTAGAAAAGAAAAATGATATCAAAATGAAAGTGAATACACTTTTACGTGGGAAACGAACACGTGAAAAGGCTATAGAAATATCTCAACTTCTTGGTCGTCATTTACGAACAAGTCAGTCTAGGCAGCAAAAGCCCTCATCATCATCACCTGAAAAGCCAGAAAAGTTATTTTTAAGTCATTTTCAACCTATCTATCATGGAAAAGTAACACAACTTTTAGCAGAACTGAAGAAATATGGTACGACATGGATAGACAAGAATGAACTTGTGTTGAAAACGGGCGATATTATAGCAAATTCCAACATGGTTGATTTGATGAAAGAAGCATTGGTGGCGACAAGAAGAAAAGAACGAGCCATACCACCATATGGCTGGCATCCATTTATCCAGGAAATTGTTGATGCTAATATTCCAAAAACAATGTTTAGTAAAAAGACCACTCGTGACGACATTACAACAGAAATGAAACAACGTCAACAAAGACAGTTTCCTGAAGGATGGGAAAATTTTTAACATGGCTGAAAGAGCTATGTTGTTGTTGTCAAGACACAACTATTCCTGTAAAAATAAGATGTACAATTGCTTGTTGTGAAGGAGAAGTCATAGATCATCATGATGTGAAAGACCATTTGCATACTTGGTCGAATGGCGCGCGCTGTCCTGAGGTATATAGACAACGTCAACGCACCTATACCTTTTACATTACTTTGCCTAGCAACGCGAGTATGAACTATTATCCCAACAACAAGGCTTCGAATTATCAAATTCGTATGCCTCGAACCATCTATCTGAATGGAAAATATGAAGTGGCTTTAGCTGAAATTCAATATCCACATACATGGACAACGATGAGACATGGCATGGACTATTCTATTCAGTTTCGACAACAACCACTGACAGAGACACTTGAGACTATTAATATTCCCTATGGCTACTATAGAACCATACAAGAGATATGCCAGGCAGTGAATGAAGAAGCGACTAATTCTATGAAAGATGAACTTAAAGAAGCTATTCGGATAAAGTATGATAAAATTAGACGACGTGTTTTTCTATTTCTAAATTATGGTTTTGAAGTGTCCTTTTCCGCTGGATTGGCTGAGATTTTAGGATTTATCCCAGATCAATGGTATACTGAAACATGTACAGCTGAACATAAAGCGGATGTGAAACAGGGATTTTATACACTTTATGTGTATTGTAGCATTTGTGAACCACAAGTTGTTGGTGATTATTATGTTCCCTTACTACGTTCTGTTGGCATACAAGGTCATGATGGCGACATTGTTATGAAAACGTATGGCGAACCGCATTATGTTCCTGTAAACACGTCCAAATTTGACGTGATAGAAATGAATATTAAGAACGACACAGGCTATAATGTTCCATTTCAAACTGGAAAGGTGATCTGTAAACTTCATTTTCGACCAAAAGCAATATGAAAGCTTATACACACGATCCGTCTGCATATCGCAACCATTTTCTTCGTCAAGTGGGCGGGGAATTACCAGGATTCAAAGGAGCGCGAATCCAATATGGCGATGGTATTGGTTCGATACTGGGATCATTGGCTCGCAAAGCTATTCCACTACTTAAGGCTGGGGCTAAGATCGTTGCGCCACATCTTAAGAAGGCTGCAAAGAATGTCGCGAAAGATGTGACGGGTCGAGTAGCAGAACGTGTGTTTGGTGAACAAAAGCGCGTGCAACCGATGAAACGTGCCAGAAGACGAAAAACAGCCAGACGGATAACATCAAAATATCGCAAAGATATCTTTTGAAATCATGTCTCTCATTCATAATCATTCGTGTGAATGTAGTCTTTCTCCATTGGAATGGTTTCACGTACCACCGACGCAAACTGCTGTGGAGAAAAGTTATAATGTTGACTATCAACCACTTATAAGTATTAGAGAAGGCGCTCCAATAGAATTCTACATTCCTGCGAGCACAGAAGAATATCTGGATTTAAAGAACAGCAAACTTCATATTGTATGTCGCATTCTAAAGGCTGATGGAACAGAGTGTGGCGCAGATGATAATGTCTCTTGCATCAATGATGTGTTTAACGGGTTATGGTCTAATATTGAATTGTTTCTGAATGATCGTTTGGTTTCGCATAGCAACAATACTCATGGTTATACCAGCATTATCTCTCATCTCATCCATGATTCGGAAGAAAGTCTGCATTCTGAGCGCTCTATGCGTCTCATGTACAAGGATACTGCTGGGTCAATGAATAGTCATGAGGTGAAAAGACCTAATCATGAACGATATGTATCCGGGTTTCATGTCAATGCTGACGGCGGTGACTTGGGTGAGCAAGGCAATAATGGCTTACATCATCGTTATTTGCATACACGTCTTAGCCGTGATGTTATGCTTACTGGTGGTTTAAGGATAGATTTGTTTGAGCAGGATCGTTATTTTCCGAATGGCATCAGTTTGAAATTGCGTTTCCATAGACAAAAAGATGACTATGTATTGATGGCTGCAGATAATACCTATAAGGTAGAAGTGAAAGAGGCATTTTTAACCGCAAAGTGAGGGTGAGTCCAGGTATTCAGTTAGGACATACAGATGCATTGATGAAAAGTCCTGCCAAGATCATCATCACTAGAAAAGAATGTAAAGTCTTGGCTATTCCAGCAGGATTTCAGTCTTTTGTGAAAGATAACATCTTTTTGGGTCAATTACCAAATCGTATTGTCATTGGTCTGGTTCATAATGAAGCTTTTGGTGGATCAGTATTGAGGAATCCATATGATTTCAAACATTTTGATCTGGACTGTATGCAACTGTACACGGATGGTGAACCAGTTCTATCCAAACCTCTCAAGCTTGACATTACACAGAGCAAATACCTGGACGCTTTTGAAACGCTTTACAAATCGTTTGATCGATTGAATGGTGAGAAAAGTTCCATTATAAAACGGGAAGATTGGCCTAGAGGTTATGCTTTATTTTCGTTTGACTTAACACCGGATTATGATGGCGATGATCATTTTCCCCTGATCAAGCATGGGAATTTGCGGCTAGAAATGAACTTTGCTACGGCTTTGCAACATACCATCAATGTCATTGTCTATGCTGAATTTGACAACATTATTGAAATAAGTGCAAATCGCAGCATCCAATTCGACTACCAGTCATGAACACGAAGCAGATTGATGCCATATTGAGTCATGATGTCATGACCAAAGACTTGTTTCAAGGCGTGTTTGCCATGGACCAGTTACCATCTTTACAACGCGGTGCCTATGTCATCAACACAGATGATCAAGATGAACCAGGAGAACATTGGGTGGCAGTGTATTATGACAAAGACCCTGCAGAATATTTTGACTCTTATGGACTGTTACCTCTTGATGATCGTTTAGACATATTTTTAAGAAATGACTATATGTATAATTCTATATCATTACAAACGCCAATATCATCGTCATGTGGTTTTTATTGTGTATATTATATATTGCATAGAGCTCGAGGTCAGAGTATGTTTGATATTTTGAATATATTAAAAAGAAAGGATGGTGATTTTATTGTAAAGGATTTTGTATATAGACATTATAAACCATTGTTTTATTAATGTTGTTGTTGTTATATTAGTTAAGTTGTAGTTAAGTTGTTGTTGTTATATTAGTTAAGTTGTTGTTGTTTTTAAATAAAACAAACCAAGTTTTCAAACAGTCTTGTTTATTGCGTTGTACATACGTTTATTTACAAATTCTTAACTACAAACACTATTTACAAATTCTTAACTACAAACACTATTTACAAACTTTTATTTACAAAGTCTATTTACACTATTTACAAATTCTTAACTACAAACTTTTATTTACAAATTCTATTTACAAAGTTTACAAAGTCTATTTACAAACTCTTAACTACAAACTCTTAACTACAAAGTCTATTTACACTATTTACAAACTTTTTATTTACAAACACATTCATTTTTCAATACATTCATCAATGAATACCATTCATTAGAATCTAAATTGATATAGGTATCATAGACATTACATCCATGTTTGTAAATGCTATGAAAGCTCACATAACACACATCACCAAACTTTATCACTTTCACAGTAACATGTTCAGACAGTTTCAGTTCATATCCTTCTTCTAAGTCAATGTCCATCACACGCATAGGTTGTGTCAACTCAATGGATTTGGTGCCCCGCATAAGCCATATTTCTGTTTCTTTGAATTCAAGCGTTAGGTTCTTTCCAATCCAATGCTTGTAACAGAGCGTACCATTCCACTGTGTTGAGGGTGATGTAGTCATAGTTTTCTGTAAGCTCGTCATATTGGCGAAATTGTACAAACACGTCTAAGCAGTTCTCAGTCACACGCACTTCTAATTCATTTGAGACTGTCAGGAGAAAGCCAGGTATCCTGAACTTCTCTAGATGGTCTTTCAACACGGATTGGTATCAAGTGATAGGACGAGATACTGTCCAAAATGTCTTAGCACAATGTCATCATATTCGTTTCTCAGATATGAGAATCCATGCGTAATTGGTTTATATTCCGATAAAAAGTCTTCCATCTCCTTCAACAGTCAGATGAACTATGAGCTGTCTCCTTGTCTGCAAAGACGTTTTTATGCTCGCAAGATGGTGAAGAGTGGATGTTGTATCGCTTCTAGGAATCGTAAGACTGCGCGCCAGTTCTTGATATCAAAGAGGATCAAATCTGTATATGGTGTATCTGGCACAACTCCCTTATAATCCTTTGGATAATCCTGTAAAAGATTTCTACAGATTTCTACACGTATGTTAGAATCATATTCAGCTACCGTCACTTCCACTTTATTTTCAAGTCTACGTTTAAACCCAGGTTCAAGTGGTATGGTTTTAAAGTCTTTCCACACTTCAGGTTTAAACCGATGATAACTTGTCTTAGAATCTAGTATCACTTCATTCCTCTCATTTACAGTAAGGTAAACACCACCGTTCAGCATGAGTGCATTCATGATTGTTACCTTGTTATGAGCCACCTTCTTGTCTACGAAGCCTTTTATCCACTTCTTTCACCTGCTTCTTCATCATTTTCCATTCAGGTATTGTCAGCAAAATTCCCTTTTTCGTTGGACGGTTTTTTCCAGTCCCCTCATCTCTGAGGTATTTGCGAATGTTTACCACACCTTCATTACTTTGTTTCATAATCTTGATATACTTTCCATTGCCTAGAGAAAGCATTCCATCCCACGACTGTGGTGTTGGTACCTTCGTCTCCACTTTTAATTTCTTGATGGTATTGTCAGGATGTTTCACATTCATGTCTTTCACTGTATCAGCAAGAGTATCCATATCCGTTGTTGCAGATCTTTTCCGATTCATGTTGACGCTTCAGTGTTCACACCTCAACTAACTCTAAAGTTGAAGTGTCTCCCCCTTATATACTGTAATGCCCATGCGCCAAAGTGGAATAGCCATCACTCTTCACATATCGCTTGTCATCAAAGGGAGAGAGAGCCACTTTCCTCAACTTCTCCGAGAAGATCTGGTGGTCATGACTTCGAATGATGGGCCCTGTGGTTATCGTTTGCGTTTGGTTGAACAAACTGTCTCTATACTGCTGATGTTTCATACGTCTTTGACACGCGCGAGTGATACCTTTGGCCGTACGTTTTTCTTTCCCACCATACATCATACTATACATTTTCGGCCGAAGTCCAACAAACTCTTCAATGGGAATGCCCGCCGTCTCATCTTTCATTTTCCCAAGCACTTTCTTGTTCACGTTGGAATGCAGGAAATGATCTGGGGGATAGTCACTTGTGTCGAACAAGTCGGCATCTTCCTGCATGTCTTTGTAGATATCTTCCGTTTCTATGTCATAACATAGACTGTCGGTGTCGCTGAACAAGAGTTTGGCGTTGGGATACTTGGTCATGATGTAGTTGTAATGAAAGTGGAACATGAGCACTTTGCTGAGGTCAAGAATGGTGAAGCCGACTTGAATGGGTTTATCCAGAAGCAGATCCACTTTGCGCAAATGTACCGCGGTCAAATCTTCGTTGAAAATTCTAAATTTGTGGAAGGAAGGTTTGGCCACAAGTTTCTTGAACCGCTTTTCCTGGTGAACAAGTTCCACATTCATGCATTTTCTCACATTTTCCATGGTTTTGCCAAACACAGAGTTGTTCATCAATTTGAAGAAGTCTTTCTCAAACGGGTTCTTGGCCAACTTTCTCTTTTCCGTGTTCAAGGAGATGTATTTTGCCAACCATTTGCTCTGTGCAAACATGATGGCACGATGCACCTTCATGACTTTCAATCCCAGTGAGACATATTGCTGTAAATTTCTATAATGAAGTACATATTTCTTCTTGTCGCATAAGTTGGGAATGAGCTTTTCACTAGGTTTGCCTTTCATGTTTAGATCTTTCCGTAGCTTCTGACTATGTTTTGACAATTCTCCCACCTTCACACATTTCCGTTCTGGAGCCACTGGATAGTGATTATGACGATCATGGATTGCATATGGGTATTCCAAATCCACTTCTAAAATGTATCCAATCTCATCATCTTCATCCACATCCATAAAGTCAATGGATTCTGGCTCGCTCACCCACATAAATCCACTTTCCGGCATGCTCTGCGACATGGCCCAGCCATACAAGTTGTTTGCATCCAGGTACGTCAAGTAGTTGGTCGGTTTCGTGGGATCGTAATCTGCTACGTAGGGGTTATTTGCTTTCGCATACTTGTGTGTGATGACAGATATTCCTCCACGTAGACCTTGTTCAACCATTTGGTACATGTCAATGTCGTTGATCAATTCCAATTTCACCTTTGTCGCTTTCAACATGGCATCCCACGACAGTCCTGGCGCTGTATAGTAGTGAGCAGGATCCAATTCATATGTGTTGAGACATACGTGACGAAAGTTTTCAAACACGTCAGCCAGCAGCAACACATCTGATTTCAGGTACAAGTCATGGTATTCACCAAATGTAGTACAGTGGAATGTCTCCCACACCTTCTGCGCATGCGCATAATCCTCATCGCTAATGTCTTCTTCACTGAGCAGACTGTAAAACTTGTCTTTGGACGGCAGTTGTGTTTCAGCAAACTTGGATGACTCATCCACGTAATCATAAGGGTACACTCCCTTTCTCAACAGTAACTCTTGTTGGTCGCTATCGTGAATGTGTGACGTCATGTTATAAAAGTTGTCTTTCCCTTCTGCCGCCAGGTTGGATACCAACTTCTGTAGAGAAGTACTCATGAACTGATAACTGTCTGTAAATTTCAGATTGCTCATGGTGAATGCAATATATTTCTCAACGGTGTTGGGAATGACTGTAATTGTCTCATTTTTGAACTTTCCAATTTCTTCCATGATCAAATGGCTGTCATAGCCTCGTAAATTGTGGAAAAATACAGGAATGATGAAAGAATCTTCAACATCCTGCTTATCCTTTCGAAGTCGAAATTGTAAATTGCATTGACTATGTGCAGCTCCACGGTATTTGCCATTGATATGGTCATGATCTCTCACATGATCTGCTCCTAGAGGCTCATGACAAATGTAACAATCTGTGGCGTTCTTATAATGCTCTTCATCTTCATGAGTCATCACCATTTTCTTTTTCTGTTGTAAACCATGCACAATACGATCACGCTCAGTCACCATATGGTCTAAAAAGACTTTCACAGCATCATCTCCTCGATATACGACTTGAGCACGTGTATCATACTGGCTGACAACCACATAGGCAAAGCTGTTTGGACGATGATGTTGATACTTGTCTCCTTCATGCTTTTTCGTGAAACATTCAAAGTCTGCATAAATGACAAACGGCGCTCGCTGTTGTTTGGCTACATTCTTGAACTTGATGAAAGGTTTCTTGGGGAATGATAAACGTTGTGCGCCATGCTTGCCACACACTTCACGATGCTTGTCTAACAGATCTTGTCGCATAAACCCGTGAAGACAGTTGAAACAATAAAAAGTTGCACCATTATACTTTGATCGATACGCCATCAGTCTGCTGAAATTCTTGATGAGGCAATAATGCCTTGTCTTGTCATTGCTAATCAAAAGTAAGTTGATTTCTCTGGCGCTGGTGTTTCGACTCAGTTGTATGGGAACAACTACATCATGTTCATATCCAAACACGTTAATGGACACATCATTCTCCTTTTCAAACTTTGGAATGTCTGTAATCGGTGTTGGAAATGTCATGCCTTCCACCTTCAATTCGTTCTCAAATAGCTTGTATTGATGCACACGCTGTGGGTCATTGCTTGTTGAAGGGTGAAGGTGAGCCAATACAGACCATAAGAAGCACTTGTTGTCTTTATTCTGAATGTTTAACACACCTTTTGTACTCTTTACTTTCTTCCGCAGTGGGATAAAACTGCTCGCTTCCAGTGGCGCTGACGTCGCTGTATGCACTTCAATGAATGATATGTTATCCAACACCCAACCAGAGCCTTGTCGCTCATGTTCATCAAACCTGGTAAACAATTCTTTATAGGCTTCTGGTAAGTCCTTCTCAATATCCGTTGGATTGTATACTGCATATGTTGGACTACTGATGAAGGCATTATCCACCTGTTCTACCATCACGCCTTCAACATTTGGTGTCATTTTCTTGAAGCGTGCATGCACGACAATGTACCATTTCATGCCACGGTTTAACGTTTCTAGCAAATGTCTCTTGATTCGATTCTCTTGTTGTCGCATTTCAAGTAGCAAATCTGATCCATCTTCAGGCTCAAACCGTCTTTCCTGTGCGTTTTCACCAAGACTCACTCTTCTGCCTCTGCCTACTTGTCCTGTCTCTTTCTTTCTTTGTTCTTCATGAGACACATTTTCCATCTCATCACATGCATGTGTCTCAAATGCATCCAAAGATGAAAATATCTTGGCGCATTTACAGCAGAGGACTGGATCAGGTCTTTCAACACCATCTTGTACGGTTTTTCGTCTCTTGGCTTCAATCTGCTCAACAAGCTCTTCATGAGCACGTTTCAACCTAGCTGGTTTGCATGTATGTGTCACGAACAATTCCAGAGATGGAAATGTCACATCGCAATCATGACAGTAGACTGTTGCCATCGTTGTTGTTTCTTCAACTGCTAGAACTGAAATGAAGTAGAATATACGTTTCACTCTTCCTTTTATACCACTTCAATGGTGTGTTAACTCAGCAGAATGTATCACTAGTTGACTAGTTGACATGTTTCACTCATGCTTTTATGCTACTTCCATGTAATCAAAATATGGTGTGTAACTTTTCAAACTTGCTCAAAAATGTTAAAATTGCTGACTCAGCAGAATTTTAATTGTGTATATGAATGTCTCACTTACAGTTGTGAAGTTGTAAAGCAGAGACATCTAGCGGTGAAGTTAAATGGTCTGCCAAATGGTATTCATCCGCCAACTAGACCTGAAATGTGATAAAATGTATTCTCTCTCTCTCTCTCTCTCACACACACACACACACATGTTTTGCTTCATTTCATAATATAGGATGGCCCTTAAAAGGGCCCGAAATATTTTAGTATATCAGCAAGTTGGATTCCTGCAGCGGCATTTGTACTTGTAGTACTCCTGCATCGTAAATGGTCTTTCCGCGCACTTGAACGGATGGCTGTCGCAATAGCTCTTCAGCTTCAGAGTCATACCACACCACCAGCAGTCATTACATATTGGTCCTGGCCCAGGTAGCGTCGCCGCAAACTTGTACCAGAGCAGACCACCGCAGGTTTTACAGCAAAAGCGCTGCGGTGCGTTGTGGTGCACCGGGCAGTTGTGTGACTGTCCTTCATATTCCAACCTCACGCAGCACTTGTAGCATTGTATGGTCACTTTCTTAGTAGCTGATGTGTTGTCCATGATGTCTTACGATGTCTGAGCCTCGAGTCACTACACTTATATACGATTTTATCATGCTGAATCGACGATTTCATCATGCTGATTCAGCACAATTTTTGCTCTCCTGGGGGGGGGGAAGTCGGCACATAGTATATCCTGGGGGGGGGGGGGGGGTCGGTACATAGTATATCCTAGGGGGGGGTCGGTACATAGTATATCCTAGGGGGGGGGGGTCGGTACATAGTATGTCCTGGGGGGGGTCGGTACATAGTATGTCCTAGGGGGGGTCCTCACTTTGTTATCAGGGTTACACCTATGGCTTCGCCTATGGCTTCGCCTATGACGTCACGTTAACCATGCTTCGTTGCCATCACAACAATACGTTGCCATGACGACGCCTATCACCTCACTTCCGGTCTAGACAACACTTCCGGTCTAGACACCACTTCCGGTCCAGACATGATGACGTCACTTCCAGACAGTATGACGTCATAAAGTGCGGTAGAACTCTTGTTTCCCTACTACTGTAATCCAACAGCCAGCAGAGCCTTGTCGCTCATGTTCATCAAACTTGGTAAACAATTCTTTATAGGCTTCTGGTAAGTCAAGTTCAATATCCACTGGATTGTATGCTGTATATGTTGGACTGGTGATAAATGCATTATCCACTTGTTCTATCATAACACCTTCAGCATTTGGTGTCATTTTCTTGAAGCGCGAATGCGCTACAATATACAATTTCATTCCATGGTTTAACGTTTCTAGCAAAGGTGTCTTGATCCGGTTCTCTTGTTGTCACATTTCAAGTAGTAAATCCGATCCATCTTCGACTCAAACCGTTTTTCCTGCACGTTTTCACCAAGACTAACTCTTCTGTCTCTCCCTACTTGCCCCGTGTTTTGTCTCTTTGCAGCTTGTTCTTCATGAGGCACATTTTCCATCTTTACACATGCCTCAAACATTTCCAGAGATGGAAATATAACACCGCATTTATGGAAGAGGAGTGGCTCAGGTCTGTCAATGCCATCTTGTTCCATCTTTCGTCTCTTGGCTTCAATCTCACGAACAAGCTGTTCACGAGCACGTTTCAACTCAGCTGGTTTATATCTATGTGCTACAAACAATTCCAGAGATGGAAATGTCACATTACAATCATTGCAGAAGACTGATGTGTCTGAGCTAGTTGCCATTGTTGTTTTAGCGTCAACTGCTAAAACTGATGTGATGACATGTGTTATCAGACGTCCCCTTTTATACACCCATGCAGACTGATTAGCATCATTTCGTAAGAGAAGGTGGTCCTGAAAAGGACCGAAAGTTTAGTATTTGGCTTTTCACCAACATGTCGGGTTTCCGCAACTGCACTGGTATCTATAAAACTGCTCCATGGTGAAAGGTCTTCCTGGGCACTTGAAAGGATTAAAATTATAATATGTGATATTTCTAAGTGTCGCACCACACCACCAGCAGTCTATATACACGGTCCCGGCCCAGGCAACGTTGCTGTAAACTTATACCATAGCAGACCACCACAGGTCTTGCAACAGAACCGACGCGGTGCGTTGTGGTACACGGGGCAGTTGTGAGGCTGTCCAGCATATTCCAGCGACACCCAGCACTTGTAGCACTCTGTTGTCGGCGTCTGATGGAGAGTCTAGCGCTTGCTCCAGGGTGTATGCCATTGCAGACTTTGCAGTGTCGTCTTTCATAGATAACATGATGTAAACTGATTCTTCCACATAGAAGCGGCTCAGGTCATCAATGTCGATGTCAATAGTTGGAGCTGGAGTGTCCATGATGTTTCTGGCGATGTCATTGGATAAAGCTAGATCCTGTGAGTTCTGCAATTTTCTCATACCGCAGGGCATCACGAGGCATGCGCACGAGACGAGTTGCCCAAACGCTATGAAGCCCGAGTCACATAAGTGCAGCGTACTGGGCAGGGAGTTTCTGTAGACCCGGGCGGCGGTAGCGGCACACAGGAGGAAGCACGGCTGCAAGAGCAGCAGCAGCAAGTAGTAGATATCTTCATCTCCTCGGCTGCCCTTTTCAGAGCGGCCACCAACTAATACGAAATAAGCGCTATTTCTGTCATGCTGTTGGTGTGTGTGCATGCATGAGAGTGCGGGAAATGTTAAAAAATCTTACCTTCCAACATTATACACTTTCATTTATGGTGCGCCTTGAACTCAATTAATAAGTATTTTCTCCCTTTCGAAAAACGTCTTTTTTTCTCACATTTCAACGGACGTAACTTATTTCATCTCAAATCGCGAAAACGAATGCATAAATCACGTTTTGTTAAATTATTTAAGTGTTTATAAAAGGCTACTCCCGATCTGGCTATGCCTTGAAGGTTGATCACACCACAGGAATAGATTGAAGTGTGTAGCTCGCTCAAAGTGCACATGTTCAATCTCCACCAACCGCCATCCTTTTGCAATATGACTTTCCCATATTTATCCGTTTCAGAGAATTCTGAGCAACTTCTGAATGGATAAATCCAAAATTTTTCTTTATTGTCTTGTTAGCAAAACCTTTTGCATACATCCATAGCCATTTTTTTGCTTTAAACAGTTCTCACTCCACAAGGATAAAGATTAAATAGACCTTACCCAGGGGAGAGAGTCCATGCTTAACGCAGAAGTTGTCTTACAGAAATGTAGCACTGCAATTAGAAAGAGAAATGACTCTAGACATGTGTGAAAAGTGTTGACGGATGCTAATATGAGATATAAGTCGATGTTGTCAACTGCGGACACAGGATGTTTAGTTAAATCAATCATTTCCTAGAATAACTAGACCTGAATCAGGCTCATATGAGTGCACCGTAATGTGGGATGGTTTTCCACCGACGAATCCCCCCCCCCCCCCCCGACCTCGTGGGAAAAATAAAGGAGAGAACTGAGCTAAGCATAAAGCATAGGACGAACGCTAGAACTGGACGCTAACCGCTGATTCATGTGCAGGCGTATGATGTTTAGTCATATCAATCATTTCCCATCCCATGATAGGATAACTAGACCTGAATCAAACTAGACCTGAATTTGCATATATATCTGTTTCAAACAATTCTGAACAACTTTCGTTTTTGCAAAAAAAAACAGAGGTACTTTGTGTGCCTGTATTTCTGGTAATAGAAATTTACCGAGACCCTGGTTGCTTGGAAACTTTTGTCGCAGGGGCAAAAAAGTTCAATAATTTCCATTGCCGCTGCACAGATGTTCATATGTGCCAATTCTGCCTGTGGTGTAGATTGTGGAGTGTCACAGAAGGGACAACTTATCTATGAAGGCTCAGGTTGCTGTCTGGCTTCCGACTTTGGCTGAGTCTAAGGAAATTCTGCCATCGTCTCTGAAAGGGCTTAAGAGACCTCACCAGCTTGTAGAATAAATCCATCAGGTAGGATGTTGTTGTTGCCATTGCTGTTGTCATTGTCACCATTGTTGTTGTTGTCATTGTTGTTGTTGTTACCATTGTTGTTGTTGTCATTGTCCCCATTGTTGTCATTGTTGTTGACATTGCTGTTGTTGTTGTTGCTATTGTCATTGTTGTTGTGTTGCCATTATTGTTGTTGTTGTCATTTTTGTTGTTGTTGTTGCCACTGTTGTTGTTGCTGCCATTGTTCTTGTTGTTGTTGCCATTGTTCTTGTTGTCATTGTTGTTGTTGTTGCCATTGTTGTCATGAATGCAACAGTTGTTCGAAAGCTTACGATTGATCACAAAGTCTTAAAAGGCACTTAAAGCATGCACACACTTCAGAAGTGAAAGGAGAATGGGAGATAGATATGGAAAACCTTATAAAAATGCCTTTCACGTAAACTTTAAATGAGTCTTCTATTAAACAATGCGTCATACAGCAACGAAGAAGCTTTATCCACGCGTATGAAGCAGTGTAGCGAGGGTGATGATGACAGCAGTTCTGACAGTAAGTCGGAAATAGACTTTCTTTGGCATGATATGGTTCAGGAAGTATATGATGACCATGACGACAAATTTCAAGATGAGGTTTTAGAATATGAAGAAGTAGGGCTTGAACATGCCCGTGAAAGGGCAAGTGATAACCTTCGACCCGTTTATAAGCAAATGTTTATGAGGCTATTTAAATATACCCAACGCCTAGAACAAAACGAATATTATCAAAATATTTTAGAAGACTTTAATTACTTTGTTGACTAAAAACATTATGACTATTCAAAGGCACTAAAGGCGGCTATAAGAAACAACCATGCATTCTTTGAAGAATTTCTAGATAAGGAGGAGGATGATGACAGCAGCGACGAAAAAAGTGAGATGGACAGTTGGGTGGAACTGAGCGAAAAAGCTGAAGAACAATAAACTTATTTGACTAAACTTTGTAATATTTTTTTTAATTTAAGCGCTGCCTTCAAAGTGTATCAATAAAACTATTAAATATTTGTCATCCTTTTTGATGTGTAAACGCAGTTTCAAAGTTCTTCACATATGAAATCGCAAGAAGCTAAAGTTCCTGGCGGGGTGTTAATTCACCCGTAAGCTTTTCATTTTTATATTTTTTCATTCTAATGGACGGTCCCTGGCGAGGTGTTAATTTACCATATATCACATATATCTTATATTATGTATTATAATTAATTTTGTATTATTATTATGCATTGTAGTCAAATATTGTTTGAAAAAAAATAAGTAGTTTAAAGGCATCATTTTTGTTTTATTATTTTATTTGATAACACAAATATTTGCACTTATTGAGAACTACAATTATCATAGACACCAAATTAAAGTATTAACATTTATTGAGAATAAAAACAAAAATATTTCAAATACATATTATGCTAATACATGTAACATATTAGCCCACTGACAAGAACTTCAATTGATATAAGTATCATCAATGTTATCAACCTGTTTGTAAATGTTATGAAAGCTGTCATAATATTGATCCAATCCAATCACTTTCACATCAACATCGTATTATAATGTCAATTCATTTAAACCTTTCATAGTCTTTATCATAGTCCACATATTAGGCGTAAAGTCAATTTTATTTGAACCAAGTATCAATTGCACATGTTAATTTCGTTCAAAGCTAACTTTCAAGTTCTTGCCAAGCGTCAAGATGTTGACTATAATGTTTTGCACTGAGTGATGGAATCGATGTATCCGTTAACACTAAGCTCGTCATACTTTTGCAACTGTACACAGCGTTCACTCACTTTCAAAGACTCTCACATTAAGATCTTTTGACATTCGTAGAAGAAATCCTGGGATTGTTAAGGATTCAAAATAACCCCTTACCAAGGCTTGATCTTCAGGAGATAGGATAATGTAAGTTCCGCAGCAAGAAATCGTCAGTTTACCCAAGTGATCCAGAGATAGTTCATGATGTTAAATGAGTTCTAGTGAAGCATCTTTTGACTGTCACTGCATTTATACACATCAGTCTGCTGAAGCAGGAGATTCTTCAGCATTTGTCAACTTTCCATGACAACAAAATTCACTTCTTGGTAGAATATAACCTCCCAGATGCATGATCCGTAATATATTCACGAATCACTTACTTTTGATGTTTCGCCAATTTAATATATGTTTCTCCATTAATGGGTATCATAACTGATAAATGGTCTACACTCATTTTCTTCTTCATGGGCTGTGTAGTGGCAGCTTTACGTTCAGGTTCTTGGTTGACTTTAGGCTCTGCCATAAATTTTTCTTTGCTTTTCACACGGTGGTATACTGTAGTCGCCTTTGAAGCTGCTGTAGTCGTGGTGATTTCAAGTTTTTGTGTAGGCATTGCCGTAAATTGTAGTTGGTGTTCACTCACTACAGACATGTTCACTCTTCAATATTTCGATATAGAATGACTGTTATGTCTGAAGACGGGTGCCTTTTATGCTCTATAAGTTGTGTACTGGTGTAACCATCATCCAATACGCAGTGCTTATCATCAAATGGTGATAAACCAGGGCAAAAAAGTTGCTCGTAATCGTCTGAAACGAATACATATGCAAAAATCACAAAACTTTCCCACGATGGGGGAGGGGGGAGGTTCAGAGTCCAGTTCTCTCGTCCTATGCTTTATGCTTGGCCCAGTTCTATTGCTTGGCTTACTGCTCTCGTTTACTGATTTCCCATGAGAAGGGTGAAAAAAACCATAGTTGCTCAGAATCGTCTGAACCGGATAAATATGCAAAAGCACAAAATTTTCCCACGACGGAGAAGGGAGTGGGATTTAGCATCCAGCTCTCTCATTGTTTACTTTATGTTGGGTCCAGTTCTTCTGTTTATCCCCTACTTCAAACTAATAATCAATGCACTGAATCTGGGCGATGATATACACCGGATGATAATAGTTATATCTTCGTAAAAACAGAAAGAGAGAGAGAGAGAGAGAGATAGACAGATGGATAGATAGATAGATAGATAGATAGATAGATAGATAGATAGATAGATAGAAAGATAAGAAGATAGATAGATAGATAGATAGATAGATAGATAGATAGATAGATAGATAGACAGAGAGAGAGAGAGAGAGAGAGAGAGAGAGAGAGAGAGAGAGATAGAAACGTCTTGTTTAGTGACTTTATTCAGAAATCCCCGAATCATTGAAATATGATAACGTAACATGGTGTTAGTGCAAAGATGTAAGCATAAACAATAAACCTATGCATATAAACATAATATAAACAAATGCAGAATGCCAAGAATCCTTTTATTTCTATTATTTATTTAAAACTTCAAAATATTTACAGAAATAAAAATGCGACAGCTCTATCGTCCTCACACCTGTCATCCACACACATTTGTAGAATCGTCTGAGATCCCTTATAGATTTTAAGATAATGATCAACTTCTGGTTTCGACCATGAGGTCTAATCACCCCTATGCATATGTATCGCATCACCAAATGAAATAACCTGGGAAGAACTTTCTAGAAACCTTGCCAAAGGGGAAAAAGAATTAATTTTTAAAAAGTCTAACAGACTACGTGCATACTCATTTGGAAACTTCGTTTCCAAAGAATAACGTTGAATCCCAAAACCGTGCAGAATTGTTGATGTCAACAGCTAACTTCATCGGCGTTTCGGTCAGGTTGACCCTTTTATAGAATTGCAAGCAGCTATAGATACATCAGTCCTCGGAAATTTTTTTTTCGTAAAAGGCTGCACTAATCGTACTGAGCAGGGCTTGGTATGCCATTCCCAGTGCAGATAAAAACTACCAGCATTAAAACCAATTAATTTCCGTTGTTGTCCAACAGCCGACCTCTACAGCGGTTCGGTCTGTTGTGTATAACCCCTTTTACTCCGCAGACCCACTGGGGATTCCGCGCAAAATAGTACTTATAAAGGAGAGGAATCATCTTTTTTGAAATCACTAAAATATAGATTGGACTGGAACTGGATACATATAAAATGTACTAGGTCAATCACAGAGCCTCAGTATGATAGTATTGTTGATGTAATGACTTGGATACTAACTTGCGAAGCGATCGGAATCTTGTTGAAAACATAAAGGTAACAGATATTAACTATGACTGTTTTAAAACAAAGGGGCTACATTTTATTGGTCTTAATATTCGATCTTTACTTCCTAAGATTTCAGAACTGAAAAATTTAGTAGAAAATGTTAAGCCAACTACCATAAGCGTATCTGAAACCTGGCTAGATAATAGTGTGACAGACAACGAAATAAGCAAACAAGGGTATACAATTTTACGCAAGGACATAAATAGGCAGGAAGGAGGTGTTTGCTTGTACATCAAGTCGGAATTAGCACATAATCTAAGAAATAACTTTATGAATACAGATATTGAGGCCATTTTTGTAGATTAACTTCTATCCAAAACCAAACCTATTTTAGTTGCCTCAATCTACAGGCCACCAAATCAAACCACTTTTCTTGAAAATTTCGAAAAGATTATAGAAAACATAGATGATGGCCAAGAATGTTATCTTTTAGGCGATTTAAACATTTGTACAAATAACAAGCAAACACATCCATCTAAATCGTATCACGATTTGTTGAAAGCTCAAAGTCTGGACCAGGTAATTACTTCACCAACGCGTATTGCATGTAAAAAATCTATTATTGATCACATTATATGTTCGCATACAGACAGAATCACACAAAATGGAGTTTTAACTTCGGGTCTTAGTGACCATTTCGTAGTTTACTGTACTCGAAAAATTGTTAGAAATTCCTTTAATGAACACAACACAGTAACTATTCGTTCAATGAAAAATTATACAGCTAACTCTTTATGTAGTAAGTTAGAAAGTGTTGATTGGGCTCCAGTCTTTAACAGTATATGTCCAAATACGGCTTGGTCCAACTTTCATAGTCTATTTACAAATGTCGCTCCTGAAAAAACAAATCGTATCAAGCTAAGAACGGAGCCCTGGATGACAAATGAGCTTTTAGAAAAAATAGCTGCTCGAGATGGTTTTTTACATTTTATTAAAGAAAATAATGACGAAAACTTAAAGTGCTCTTTTAACAGGTTAAGAAACGAAATTCAGAGGGGCATAAAGCATGCAAAATCATTTTATTTTGAAAATGAACTGGAGCAAAATTTGGGCAAACCTAAACAACTTTGGAACCATCTAAAATCCCTTGGCTATAGCAACAAATCAAAAAAAATCACTCAAGTATCGTACTTCGGATAGGCACTAGCTTGTGCTTTGATACATTAGATATTTGTAATCATATCAACCATTTCTTTACTACAATTGCCGCTAAGTTAGTAGAACAATTACCCCCCGGCAACTGGCACATTTTAAACCGAATCTAGGAAATTCAAGGAATTCTATAGAAATAAAGGCATTGTACCAGGTTGTATTAAATTCAAAGTCCAGTCAGAGGATTTTATACGCAAGGAACTAAACGGCATAAATCCCAGTAAATCCACCGGTTTGGACAGTATTGGTCCCAAATTCCTTAAAGATGGTTCCTCTCAGCTAGCTCCAGTACTGACCCATATCACAAATCTATCAATATCTCATAATTGTGTCCCAGATGATTTAAAGCATGCTAAAGTCACTCCACTTTTTAAAAAGAAAAGTTAAACTTGATGCCAGCAACTATAGGCCTATAAGTGTCTTAAGCTCTGTCTCAAAGTTACTGAAAAAATGTGTACATGCTCAGGTTCAGCAATACTTGTCAGATAATAACCTTATTTTTATATATCAATCAGGTTTTAGACAAAATTATTCTACAGATTCTTGTCTTATTCATCTTACAGACTTCACAGACAAGATATCAAATGGTTTCTATATCGGTGCTCTTCTACTCGACGTACAAAATGCTTTCGATTCTGTACATCACAAAATTCTCTGCGATAAAATTTTTGATCGGTATTGATCCAACATGGTTCAAGTCATACCTAACTAATAGACGACAATAATCAGTTTTTTTAAATGGTGTAATTTCTGAACCAATGGCAATAACATGTTGGGTTCCCCAAGGAAGTTTATTGGTGCCCCTACTGTAGCTTATCTATAGCAACGACATGGAAATTTCGGTTAAAAAGAAGTAACTATTATACGCAGATGACAGTGTTATTATTGCATATGGAAAAGACTCTAATGTGGTGTCAAACTATCTAAGTCAAGATTTGGAATCATGTAATAAATGGCTAATCGACAATAAACTATCACTACACGCAGGCAAAACTGAATGTATACTGTTTGCGTAAAAGCATAAACTGAAAAGGGTATCAAATTTTCAAGTAATTTATCAAGGTAAAACCATATCTAGCTCACTGTCTGTTAAGTACCTGGGTGTAACATTAGACAAAGATCTCGCTGGAGAGTCAATGGCCATGCAAACCATAGCTAAAACTACATGCAGACTCGAATTTCTCTATAGACAACAAAGCTTCCTATCCCAAAAAATACGTCATAAATTGAGTTCTCACCTCCTTTTATGCCATTTAGACTATTGCATTACTACATGGTATCCAAACCTTACACTCAGAACCAAACTTAAACTCCAAACAACTCAAAATAAAATAGTTCGATTTATCCGTCAACTTCCAGCGAGATCTCATGCTGGTCAACCACAACGAAATTCTTTGAGTTTAAAAAATGTCACAGACAGGGCATACCAACTTAGTCTTAATCATGTATTCAAAATAAGTCGTGGCCTGTCCCCTACCTACTTGGCTGAGAAATTTGTTAAAACGTCGCATACACACGGCCATGCCACAAGAGCTAGCGACACACAACTTTTATGTACCTCGTGTCCAAGGCATTGCTAAGCAGTCGTTCTATTATCAGGGTATTTTTCATTTGAACAATTTGCCAAATAATGTGAAAAGCCAATCGAGTCTCCAGTTTTTAAAAAAAAACTAGTCAAAGAATTTTTAGCTAATAGTAGTCTTAGTCGCGAAAACAATGCTTTTGTGGTATAGATCATGTTTCTTCTAGATTACATCTCAGATCCTACAGTATTATTATCACAAAGTATTTCTTACTTTTTCTAGTCAATTTGTTTAATACTTATGCCTTCACAAATACTAGTTGTACTTGATAAGGACCCCATTGGAAATAAGCGCCTGACGCTTTAATGGGTTATCCTTGGTTCGTTCAACACTATTATGTGCTGGTGTGAATTTTTAAGAGATTTTTTAGAATACGAGCCTGGCTCGGTTTCTGGACGCGACCCTCGAAAAATACGGTCCCATTGGCTTGGCAGCATAAAAAATAGGCCCCAAAACTCTCCCGGCTGCCAACGACCCGAGACCCATTCCCTTTTTAGGCAATGTTTTTCGGAAAGAGCTCCGCCACTCTCTTCGTATTTTGAATATTTTCTTATAATTTCTTTATAACTGATTAGCAATGTTGTCATGTCCAGATTCCTGCGCGGGTCAATTCGATTTCTCATTGGCTGTATGGGGAGTCCCTCTTTGGATAGCCGGGTAATAAAAACTCCCCGGCGAGGCTGGAGAGGGCAGACAGGCAAAGAGAGACTGACAGAAATTGATCTAGGAAGAGAGAGAGAGAGTTTTTACCCTACAGCCATTGAGAAAACCGAGAATAAAGCTAGCAAGGTAGAAATCTGTGAAAGAAAATCTGTTAAGAAATAGTGGAATAAATTTAAAGATCACCGATAAAAGTCAAGTCTTTTCATTGAAGTTTATTTTGGATAAAACAAACTGTTTTTGAAAGAAACAGCCCCAAAGAGTCGCACTTTTTAACCTGGCAAAAAGTGCACCTTTTCTAACTCTTCTTTACATCATTTAACGCTGGAAGAGTCGCGCTTTTCACTAGCTGAGAAGTGCATCTTTGCCACTCTTCGGATAGTAAGAGAACGAGGGTCTTGTTGCTAATTGGGGTGGCAACACACAGTAAAACAACCCTTTATCGACCTCCCCAAGCGACACCGTCGTCGTACTGTCGGTTCTCTAATTGGCAGTATTACGAGGGTGGCGACACTGGCGCAGTCAGCAGGATCTTTTCTGGATCAAATTCTTTTTATTTTAGTCTAGAAGAGACGAACCTAAAAGAAAAAAACGGAAAGTGAGTAAAGGCTTCCTATGTTCTGTCGTTTCAGTAGATGAAGGAGCAGAACAACAGTTCCAGTACCGTACCGAGAGACCTGCCGTCCCGCTTCTATTGTTTTGAGTGTGGGGAGATCCGCTCGTCAGCGTTCCGGGCCCACGAAGCCAACAACTGGGCCCATCAGCCTTGCTTCTGGTGCAACTCGGTGTTACGCTGTCACTCAGGATCTTACCACAGTTTCAAGTGCCCGGAGCGGCCCTAGCGAGACAGTCGGCATTGGGATCAGATCCGTTGTCGCTGCCGATATCCGTTTTAATCGTGAGTATTCTTTTCATCATTTGAGGTAACAATCAGGTTCTAATATCCGTTCGCGAGAAAATTGAATGCAGTCGTTCTCGGTCTGGCAACCTGTTTTTCCTCGAACTGAGAAAGTAATATCCACGTGGTGAAAATTAGTGATTTTAGAAAAGTTTGGGTTCTATCCTCGAAAATTGAGGATAGAATCTCTATTCGGCATATTCATTGTGTTTTCTTATACGGATAAATTGTTTCAAGCTCGAAAAAGTAAAGTTTGACGTACGTAAATTATGGATAAAAGCTTTGAGGTAAGCGAGGAGGTCTGGCCGGAAGGTCAAGATTGGGAGGATAGTGAAGTAGTTTTAGGGGCTTGTAAGAGGCTTAACAGCTACGAAGATTTGCCCGATACGGTTAAATGGGAGCCCAAACCAAAAATCAAGAGCGAAGATGGGGGATTTTATCGTTTAGTTTCTAAGAGTTCCGTGAAGTCTGCCTATGAGTTGGAAGAAAAAGAACGTGAAATTGAGAGACGAGAGCGTATGCCTGAGAGAAAAGAGAAAGAGTATGAGCGGGAGATGAGATGGAAAGAAAAACAGTCCGGTGATAGGGGAAAGCAGCTTGAGGAAATGTTAGATAGGACAATTGCTGCGTTGGATGAAAGGGATAATTATATCGAGAGTAGGGTAGAAAGTGTTAGGGAATTGCAGGAAACTGTGAACCGTCTACGCGTGTTTATTGAGAAGTTGCCCGTAGTCAAGAGTATCACGGTCCTACTCCCGAAGATCCCGTAAAAAAACGTTTTTCTTTTCTCAGCCTGCTCCACAGGCAGACGAATTAGACGAGCCGCTGCACTCGGCACTCAAGTCTTCTTTTTCAGGAAAAAGTGGGGATTATGGGGTTGAACAGCGGTGCAAACCCCCGGGGATCGGGTATCCATAGCCAAGAAAAGACTGGTTTTGAATATGGATATGAAGCTGATACAGAGGAGGAAGATAACTGGGAAGAACAATATCTTTCTGACGCCAAAATGCGCGCAAAAAGTCCTAGGTTTCAGCATTTGTCAAGTCCCCGTGGTCCTGCTTTCTCTCGCTGTAGTACGCCCAAAGTCCCTGGTATAGATTTGCCTCCCATATTTCCGGAAGAACAGGTCTCAGGTTTCGGGTACCGGTCTCCAAGTGAGAGATCAAAGGTGCAAGAATTTGCAAATCCAAGATCTGTTCCTGAAGAACAAAGGCATAGGTCAGAACCATCACCTACTCGTTACAAAAGTCCAGGTGCTTTTAAACCTTATCATGAGGTTGCACCTGAATACGAGGGAAATGTAAATGTCATGCCCGGAGAAGTGCTAAGAAAATTTACTTCTCAGCCATATAGCCGAAAAGACTACGTGGAACCAAAATTCACAAGTCCACATGCAGCAAATAGCATGACCAGAGCGTTTCCGGTAGAGACAGTCAGGAAAAAAATAATTTTTCCAGATAAATATCAAGGAAACACTACGCTCTCTGACTATTTAGTCCATTTCGAGATGTGTGCTGAATTAAATGGTTGGTCTGAACAAGAAATGGCCAAGTACTTAGCGTTTAGTTTGAGGGGTTCTGCTCAGAAATTGCTGGATACATTGCATGGTGAGCAGGTATTTCTCGCTGAAAGCAGTTTTGGAAGAACGATTTGGTACCGAGGGACAGACAGTAATTTTCCTGGCACAGCTGCAGGGACGTACTAAAAAAGACAAAGAGCTGTCAGACGGCATATCCAGGTTAGTTGCGAAAGCCTATCCCACGGCTTCAAGTGACATGCTCAAAATTCTTACCCTGCAACACTTCATCGAAGCCCTACCCAATCGGGAGTTGCGAATGCGCATTAAACTCGAAAGACTGAGAAGTGTGCGTGAAGCAGTTTTAATTGCGATTGAGTATGATGCGATCGAGAAGGCTGAGCAACAGAAAACTCCAGGTAAGAAATCGGTCAGAGAAATAAAGACAGAAACCGAGAGTTCTGCAAGCCAGAAGAGAGGTAAGAAAAAGGCTAAAGACAAAAGCAAGGTGCATTCCGAGCAAGAAGATAAAGCGGACAAGTCCAAAGGTTCGGGCAGTAGTGACATGAAAGCAGTAGCAGGTCAGTTGACCAAGCTTTTAAAGCAACTTGACCAGCAGATGTCAAAACTGTCCAGTGAAAAAGCCCAAAAACCCAAGAAGAAAGTTCCCCTTGATCAAGTAAAGTGCTATAATTGCAACAAAATGGGACATTACGCGTCGTCTTGCCCAGAAGAAAAACGTAAAGATAGCAAGAAGCGTGTAGAATCCAAAACTGATCAGGAAAACTAAGCGAGACTGGTAGCGAGGTCCGTAGCCTAGTCTCAGAGAGTGAAATAGGACCTGTAAAAGAGCATTTCATAAACTCAAGTGTGCTTCAAACTGGTTTGTCAGGTTTATATGTTAAGGGTACAGTGATAGGGGCCGAGGTAGATTTTGTAATTGACACTGGGTCGTCTGTCACAATTTTATCAAGAAGAATTTTTGAGAAAATACCCAAATCAAACCGGCCTGAAGTGCGAGAATATCGAGATAAGCTGACCTTAGCTGATGGCAGTAATTTGCCAGTTGTTGGGGTAGTTGATTTGCCTATAATTCTTGAAACTACTGAAGTTGTTCATTCGGCAGTTATTGCCGAAATCGAATCGGATGCCTTGTTAGGGATTGATTTCATGAAGGAAAAAGAGTGTGAATTAAATTATGGGGTTGGATCTTTCGTGGTGCAAGGTAGCTCTCTGAGTTTCCGGGAAGAAACTGGAAAGAAAATGGCGTGTAGGGTGACAGCGAGTGAAACTGTCATTATTCCGCCACTTAGTGAAGGTATTGTACCAGGTTTAGTTCACCAGAGGGGTGAAATGGCTAAGTGTGCAATGGCGGAACCTGTATCGTCGTTGAGTAGTCATGGAGTGTTGCTGAGCAAGAGTTTGGTAGATCCCAGCAAAGGTTTAGTTCCATTAAGAGTGATGAATCCCTATAGCGAGCCGGTAGTTTTGAACAAAGACACCAACATGGCTATTGTTCACCCTGTCGTTGATATTCATGGGTTTAAAGACGGAAAAGAAAATGCTTCCACCGTTAACCAAGTTTCTCACGAAATCTCGGACGAGAATAGTGATAATGAGGTCAGGGGCGGTATACAGGGTCCTTTACCAAAGCATTTGCAAGAACTATTTGACCGTAGTTGTGCATCCCTAAAATTAGAACAGAGTAACCAGGTTAGGAACACATTGTTTAAGTTCCAAGGTGTGTTCTCTTCCGGTCCGACTGATATAGGAAGAACTGGTATAGTCAAACATAAAATTGACACTGGGGATAACAAACCGGTCAGATTGCCCCCTAGATAAGTTCCCATCCATTTACGAGATGCCGTAGATAAGGAGATTGATAGGTTGTTAGAAATGAAAGTTATTCGGCCCTCCTCATCGCCGTGGTCCTCGTGTATGGTGGTCGTTCGAAAGGCAAACGGAGAAATAAGAATTTGTCTAGACGTTAGGGCTGTGAATGCAAGATCAAAGTACGACAGCTTCCCTTTGCCCCGTATAGATACTTGTCTTGAGAGTATGCATGGTTCCAGGTTCTACAATGTGTTACATTTAGCCAGTGGCTTCCATCAGATAGAGCTTGACCCGAGAGATGCATGTAAAACAAGTTTTGCGGTGCCGGGTAGGGGGGCTTTTGAGTTTGAAACCCTTCCATTTGGCTTGCAGTCAGGTTCTAGGTCATGTCAGCGTTTAATGGAACTGATAATGGCTGGTCTTAGCTGGAAAATAGTCCTCATTTATATGGATGACTTAATAGTGTATGGCAAAACGTTTGAAAAAACGTTGGAAGATCTCGAACAAGTCCTTGACAGACTACTTCGGGCTACCTTGAAAGTCAAAACGTCCAAATGCATTTTATTCCAGCGGTCAGTATCGTTTCTAGGTCACATTGTGTCCGAAGAAGGTATTTCCACTTGTCCTGAGAAAATAAGAAAGGTGCGAGAGTGGCCAGTACCAAAGAATCTCACAGAAGTAAAAGGGTTTCTTGGCCTTTGTTCATACTACAAGAGCTTTATTAAGAAGTATGGAGACTAAACCCTTGAGTGATCTGTCTAGAAAAGACCAAGAATTCGTGTGGTCAGAGAAAAGTCAGAGTAGTTTTGATGCACTGATGAAAGACTTGCTGACCACAGCACCTATTTTGGCATATCCAAACGATGAAGGTCAATTTATCTTAGATATGGATGCGAGCAATCACAGTATTTCTGGTATTCTAAGCCAGGTGCAAAACGGCGTCGAGAAAGTCATCAGTTATGGCTCCCGTACTCTAAATAAGTCGGAGGTTAATTACTGTACGACGAGACGTGAATTGTTGGCAGTTGTGTTTTTTGTACCGTATTACAAACACTTCTTGCTGGCTAGAAAGTTTCTCCTAAGAACAGACCATTCCTCTCTTCTCTACCTTTTTAGATGGCGTTCGCCAGAGGGGCAAACCGCCAGATGGTTAGAGATATTGGGTCCATTTGATTTTGATATCAAACACAGAGCTGGGAAATTGCATCAGAATGCCGATTCCTTGTCTCGGATTCCATGTAGGCAGTGTGGGGAGGGAGTGGATTCTGAAGAATTTGAGTATGTTGAAGATAGGAGACAGAAAGCTAAAGAGATCTTAAAAAAGATCAAGAAAAACCGACCGAAATCTAGGGAAAATGCAATCAGAAAAAATAATTTGGCACAGGGACACCAAACCAGACGGGTAAGGGGTGTTTTAGGATCACCAGAAAGCCAAAATGCTATTGAGAATTGCGTTCAAAGTATTGATCAGGTATCCAATGGTATTGATACAGTGGCTCAGACCGATGCAAAATCTGGAGATGATCAGAGCCAAAATTCGAACTGGTTGAAAGGTTATTCTCCCGAGGATTTGCGAAAAATGCAAATGGAAGATAATAAAATTTCCTACATTTTGGAAAAAGTTTGAGAAAAATGAACCTAAACCGAGCTGGGTTGAAATATCTCCCGAAAGTCCAGCCATCAAAGCGTTATGGGCTGATTGGGAAAGATTGAAAGTAGAAAATGGGGTCTTATACAGGGCTTTCTACAGTGAAAACAAGGTGGGAGAAGTTTGGCAACTAGTACTCCCAAGAATACTAGTCCCCGGTGTATTATCTGCATTGCACGATAGTCCGAGTGGTAGTCATGTGGGAGTTGACAAAACATTGGGTTCTGTGCGAAATAGGGTGTACTGGTATGGTTTTAAGAGAGATGTGACAGACTGGGTTCGAAACTGCCATAAATGCAACTCTCGAAAGCCAAATCCAAACAAGAAACACACCCTCCTGATGCCTTTTCCTGTAGGAGCACCAATGGAAAGAATTGACCTCGATATTGCCGGTAAATGGCCGAAAACCAAACGTGGAAATCAGTATATATTGGTTATTGGTGACTATTTTACAAAGTTTATAGAAGCATTTTCAATTCCCAATATGGAAGCTGTTACGGTGGAAATGTCTTGGTTACAGAATTTACGGCACCCCACGTATGATTCTGAGTGACCAGGGTTCACAGTTCATGTCCGGTTTGTACCGAGAAATGTGTCAGTTGTTGCAAATTGACCAGGTTCGTACAACTATTTACAGGCCGCAGACTGATGGGTATATCGAACGGGCATAAATGTGGATGAAAATCAGAGACATTGGGACGAAAACCTAAGTTTCGTAATGTCTGCGTACAGAAACACGCCCCAAAAGTCCACAGGTCTTTCCCCCAATATGCTCATGTTTGGCCGTGCCACGGAAATGCCCCTTGATTTGATTATTGGCAGGCCAAAGACAGGTTATTTCCCTGATGAACATGCGTACGTCAAAGATTTGAGGGAAAAATTTGAGCAAGCCCATGAAATAGCGAGAAAGAACATTAAGGTGGCTGCAGAGAGACAGAAACGTGATTATGACGTCAGGGCAAAAGCCAGTTCTTTCAGCGTAGGGACCGGAACGTGGGTACATATCCCTCGCAAAAAGTCCGGTTTATCGCCCAAACTTATGTGCAAATGGCAAGGTCCTTTTACAATTATTGAGAGGATAGGGGATGTAAACTATAAAGTACAGTTAAATCCCCGTACTAAGCCCAAAATAATGCACAGGGATAGGTTAAGACCTCATTTCTGTCCTAATCCGAACGTCAGTCTGCCTGTTGATAAAAACGAGTCTTCCCAGAGACAGAATTCTGATTCCGAAACCCTCACGGCAGACGAACACACAGATGAACGTAAAACTGTGGGAAGTGATCCAAACTGTGATCAGAATCTAGGTCTGGGAAAAGATTCTAAGAGTGAGATCTCACAAGCTGATGACAGGTCGTCTAGCAGTGACTCAATTCCCCCTAGGCGTAAGTTCGTGAAAGTGAGATGGACAGACCCAGGTTCTGATGAGAAAAGTTTGCCAATTGCGGGTGCGGGTGATCGCTCAGATAAAGAAAATTCGGACGAAATAGGAAAATCTGACGATCAACCTAAAGGGACGACCAATCCGGATAAAAATCGACCAATTACGGATGATCCGGACAAGTTGCAGTCGCCAGTTAAAGTGCCACGACGCTCGAAACGACCGCGAAAAGCCCCGAAAAGATTTGCTGATTCTGATTAAAATGTAAATTTTGTACATAGAACATAGGGAGATACATAAAGTTGCTTAAAAAAACCCATCTCCCACAAGAAGAAAGAGTATGTTATTGCCTTGTTTGTTAGTTTAGTTGTTTCGACAGTCAGTGACTTCACATAAACAAGTAATACAGGAGTGTAACTGATTAAGTTTATGATCCCTTTCCGGACTTCTAAGGTGTTCTACAGTAAAAGTAAAATGGGATGATTGTTGTCAATCTTTAAGCTATCAGGTACACGATGGTGATAGAAAATTGTTCGTTGTTGGCACAAACACTTATCAGCTCCGTTTGGTAAACAGGTTGCCAGATGTTTCGGGAAAATAACGACTTTTAAATGAAAATGTCGGAGCATTAAAATGGAAGTTACTGTGCACAAACATCATTAAAGTTTCAAGTAATGGTTATCGAAGTTGACTGAACTCTAAAGTAGATGCTACCATAAGTAATGATGCGTCACTCAGGCATGCACGGATCATAAGAAAAAAAGTAGTCCGTCGTGGGATTTGTGTAAACTGGAAAGCTATTATTTTTTTATGTTTGACAGATGCCTCGCTTGGCTTGTGGCACGTGCAAGTTAAATTTCATTTGCCACGATACGGAGACATTACTAAGGCATAAAAAAGAATGGCATGCTCCCAGGCACGCCCCCTGCCCTTTCTGCCACCAAACATTGAAAATTGAAGAATCCCTCTTGCGGCACTTTCTAACATGCAAGAAAAATAAATAATAATTTTATGTGGTTGCAGAATCCAACCAAGTCAACCATCCCAAAGCCAACCATCCCCAACCATGCGTCCTTTCAACCAGCCTTTTTCATGCCGTGCGTGTGGCTTTACATGCAAAAGTTTGAAGGAACTCGAGGCACATCGGGAGAAGAAACACCCAATTACGGAATCAAATTTCTTCTGTCCGTTCTGTGAGTTTAGTGCCTCGAGTCGCTTCCACATGTTTGGCCACTTGACGTCATGCCATGGAACCCAGACTCTGAAGGAAGGTCTGACTAGGGATAGCCTAAGCCGGGGAAAGCCTTCGTTTCGTCCACCGACACAAGCCGAGACAAAAGCCCCGGAAAGAAGGGTTGAGATTTCAAGGGAGTCAGTTACCAAGTCGGGTAGCTCAGGGGAAGCTACTGAAAACCGCGATGATATGGATGATGATCTCGGCCCGACTCCCCTGTACTCGGTGGACGAACCGGAGGAAATCCCCAAATGCCCGGAAACTCCCCATGTGGATTTGGAGACGGACCGGAAAAAGTGCGAGCTGAAATCCCCAGGCCCGAAGGCGCAGATCCCCCTAGAAAGAGACTGAGTCGGGCGTCGTTGTTCGAGGTCGACGAAGCACAGGTGTGGGGCCACACACACACAAAGCGCCGGATAACGCACGCCGATGGCTCAGTCGAGGTGGTTGAGGAGATGAAGTTCGTCAACCCGGCCAAAAGAGAGGATTTCCCTTGCTGTAGTAGCGAAAACCAAATTTAAATGTTTTCCAAATTTACTCCGCTTTCACCAATTTAACCCCTGCGCCAAGTTTTACTCTCGCCAAATCCGCTAAGAAGAGGATGTCAAGATAACAACATGATCCGGTCCTTATACGCAAGGCAAAAGCGTATATAGTTGACTTGTGAAGATCTAAACACGATTACCCTGTTTGAAACTTAGGTTTTAAACAGGAAGACGTGGCTTTAACGTGCCTCGTAACCGTGATCTGGTTGAGAAAAGAAGAGGAGGCTGAGGAAACAGTTTGGGACATTTAAAAAGAAAAAAAAAACGTGTGATTAATACATGGTGTTTCGAAAAAAAATTATATGTATGTATGTTAATGTATTTTTGTAAAGTGTTAAAATATTGTATAATGCTCCCCCCCCCCGAGGTGTTTTTAAGGGAAGGAGAGTGTAAAAAATGCATAATGTATGTTTAAGTAACTGATTATGGAGGTTGGTTGGTTGGTTGATTGGCTGGTTGATTGGTTGTCTGTCTGGTTGGTTGCCGCTTTAGCGCATACGGGAAGTAGCTTGGTGACAGTGAAAAGCCCCTGGACTTCGGATTTTGATTATTGATTGAAAAAATATATGGCTGGCTCTTCAAGAGTATTGTAAGCTGCCATGCGTTGCTTACGGTTTTTTAGCAAGTGTAAAAAAACGCATAATGTACAGAGTGTACCATACAGTGTGTACCACACAGAGCACACGTTTCGCATAAAGAGTAAGGCAGTTTAGGCTTCGATAAAAAAAAGTTTTTATATACTTTGTGGATTTGATGGGCTTTTGCTAACACATCTTCATTTAAACATGGTAGCATATGCATTCTTGCCTCAGTTCTCGAAAAAAAAGAAAGTGTTGTATACAGTAATAGCTCATTTGTTTGAAAAAAAGAAAGTGTTGTAAACAGTAATTGCTCGTTTGCTTGAAAAAAAATAAGTTTTACACTCTATTGATGCAGCTTGAGATGCAGGTAAATGTTGCAAGTTACTACGCACTCTTGGCTCACGTAAAAAAAAATTAAAAAATAAAAAGCATGTAGGGATAATGTACGAAGCTACTGCCTATAAAAAACACTAGTTTCGACTCCAGGTGCAAGAAAGCCGTTTGATAAGGATCTATAAGCAAAGAATGCGTTTGATCGCATCGAAACATTGAAAAAAAAACCAAAAGAGTTTCGCCTCTAAGTCTAAGAAAGCCTGATGCTTGATTTTGATGGCTTTACGGCTAAAGAATGCGTTTGATCCATTCCAAGCAATGGAGAAATAAGGCTGGGGCGACGCCCATCACTTTTGGCTAAATAAACTATGATAAAACATATGTATTTATGTAATGGGGAAAGAAAAATGTAGATTAGTGCTTGAAATACGCGGTTCTTAGTCCCCGTATTTCAAGTTTTAAGAAGAGGAGAGCGTGAGAACCCCAGAGTTGTCGCCCTCTTTCTTTTATAACTATTTTGGTGTGAATTTTTAAGCGATTTTTTAGAATACGGTCCTGGCTCGGTTTCTGGACGCGACCCTCGAAAAATACGGTCCCATTGGCTTGGCAGCATAAAAAATAGGCCCCAAAACTCTCCCGGCTGCCAACGACCCGAGACCCATTCCCTTTTTAAGCAATGTTTTTCGGAATGAGCTCCGCCACTCTCTTCTTATTTTGAATATTTTCTTATGATTTCTTTATAACTGATTAGCAATGTGTCATGTCCAGATTCCTCCGCGGGTCAATTCGGTTTCTCATTGGCTGTATGGGGAGTCCCTCTCTGGATAGCCGGGTAATAAAAACTCCCCGGCGAGGCTGGAGAGGGCAGACAGGCAAAGAGAGACTGACAGAGATTGATCTAGAAAGAGAGAGAGAGCTTTTACCCTGCAGCCATTGAAAAAACCGAGAATAAAGCTAGCAAGGTAGAAATCTGTGAAAGAAAATCTGTTAAGAAATAGTGGAATAAATTTAAAGATCACCGATAAAAGTCAAGTCTTTTCATTGAAGTTTATTTTGGATAAAACAAGTTGTTTTTGAAAGAAACAGCCCCAAAGAGTCGCACTTTTTAACCTGGCAAAAAGTGCACCTTTTCTAACTCTTCTTTACATCATTTAATGCTGGAAGAGTCGCGCTTTTCACTAGCTGAGAAGTGCATCTTTGCCACTCTTCGGATAGTAAGAGAACGAGGGTCTTGTTGCTAATTGGGGTGGCAACACACAGTAAAACAACCCTTTATCGACCTCCCCAAGCGACACCGTCGTCGTACTGTCGGTTCTCTAATTGGCAGTATTACGAGGGTAGCAACAATAGCATGCAAGTAGGGTAAAAGTGGGGCTTCTAAAACCGGAAGTGACGTCATAATGACGTCATGAGGTGTTTTAGAAGCCCCATGGGGTTTCTAAAACAGTGACGTCATATTGACGTGATATTGACGTCATATGGACGTCATATGGTTGTCATATGGACGTCATATGAAGGTCATATGAACGTCATAATGACCTGAGGAGTGCGACGCTGAAAAACTTTGGATATTATAATTTTCATCCTTTCAAGTGTTCCAGAAGACCTTTCACGATGAAACAATTTTACAGATATCAGTGTGATTGCGGAAATCCGACTTGTTGGTGAAGAGCCAACTCACTAACATCTTTCGGCCCTTCTAAGGGCCATCTTCTGTTGTGAAATGAAAACGCAAATTCTGTCTATGTATGAGTGTGTATAAAAGGGGTATGTCTGACATTACATTTCAGCATTTCAGTTTCAGCAGTTGGCGGAACAACAACCAGCTATGATGAAAAGTGAAGAGCATGGGAAAGGAGCAAAGAGACAAAAGATGGAAGAAGATGACATTTGGCCATACGGTCAAGTTCAGTGCATGGAATGCAATGTAAAATTTCCATCTATGGATACTTATGAGACACACACATGCAGTAAAGCTAAGATGAAAGGAGCAAAGAGACAAAAGATGGAAGAAGATGACATTTGGCCATACGGTCAAGTTTAGTGTATGGAATGCAATGTAAAATTTCCATCTATGGATACTTATGAGGCACATGCATGCATACCAGCTGAGATGGACAATGTGCCTCATGAAGAACATGTTTCAAAGAAACAAAAGACAGGACAAGTAGGGAGAGGTAGAAGTGTTAGTCTTGGTGAAAACGCGCAGGAAAAACGGTTTGAATCTGAGGATGGATCAGATTTACTGCTTGAAATGCGACAGCAAGAGAACCGTATCAAGACACATTTGTTGGAGACCTTAAACCATGGAATGAAATGGTACATTGTCGTGCATGCACGTTTCAAGAAACTGACAGCAAATGATGAAGGTGTTATGGTAGAACAAGTGGATAATGCATTTATCAGCAGTCCAACATATGCAGCATACAATCCAGCAGATATTGAGCAGGACCTACCAGAAGCCTATAAAGAATTATTTACCAAGTTTGACGAACATGAGCAACAAGGCTCTGGCGGGGTATTGGATAACATACTGTACATTGAAGTACATACAGCCACGTTGATGCCTCTAGAAGAGAGTAGTTTTATTCCACTACCGAAGAAAGTGAAGAAAACAAAGGGTGTGATAAACTTTAAGAATGATGATAACAAGTGTTTCTTATGGTCAGTATCTGCTTACCTTCACCCTCATGACAACAATCCAAATCGCGTGAATCATTACAAGCCATTTGAGAAGGAACTAAAGGTAGAGGGTATGACATTTCCGACACCAATTACTGACATTCCAAAGTTTGAAAAGGAGAACGATGTAGCCATCAACGTGTTTGGATATGAACAAGATGTAGTTGGTCCAATACAACTTAGTCGAAACGGCAGTGTGAGAGAAATCAACTTACTTCTGATTAGCAATGACAAGACGAGGCATTACTGTCTCATCAAGAATTTTAGCAGACTTATGTCTTATCGATCAAAGCATAAGGGTACATATTTTTATTGTTTCAACTGTCTTCACGGGTTTGTACGGCAAGATCTTTTAGATAAACATCGTGAAGTGTGTGACAAGAATGGAGCACAACGTTTATCATTTCCCAAGGAACCCTTCATCAAGTTCAAGAATGTGGCTAAACAACAGCGAGCACCTTTTGTGATTTATGCCGACTTTGAATGTTTCACGCAAAAGCATGAAGAAGGAGACAAGTATCAACATCATCGTCCAAACAGCTTTGCCTATGTGGTTGTGAGCCAGTACGACACACGTGCACCAGTTGTGTATCGAGGAGACAATGCTGTGAAAGTCTTTTTAGACCATATGGTGAATGAACGTGATCGTATTGTACGTGGTTTAGAGCAGCCAAAGGAAATGGTGATGACTCGTGAAGACAAAGAGAATTTCAAGAACGCTGTTGATTGCTACATTTGTCATGAACCTCTAGGAGCAGATCGTGTGAGAGATCATGACCACATCAATGGCAAATATCGTGGAGCAGCGCACAATGAATGCAACTTACAATTCCGACTTAGAAAAGATCAGCAAGGGGATAAAGATTCTTTTATCATTCCTGTGTTTTTTTCCACAATTTGCGAGGCTATGACAGTCACCTGATCATGGGGGAAATTGGGAAATTCAAAGGTGAAACGATTACAGTCATTTCCAACACCATTGAAAAATATACTGCATTCACCATGAGCGATCTGAAATTTACAGACAGCTTTCAGTTCATGAGTACCTCTCTACAGAAGTTGGTATCCAACCTTGCAGCAGAAGGAAAAGATAACTTCTACAACATGACCTCTCACATTCACGACAGTGACCAACAAGATTTGCTGCTGAGAAAGGGAGTGTACCCCTACGATTACGTGGACGAACCATCCAAGTTTGCTGAAACCCAGCTGCCATCAAAGGACAAGTTTTATAGTCAGCTTAGCGAAGAGGACATTAGCGATGAGGATTATGCGCATGCACAGAAGGTGTGGGATACATTCAACTGTACCACATTTGGTGAATACCACAACCTGTACCTGAAATCAGATGTGTTATTACTAGCTGACGTGTTTGAAAATTTTCGTCAAGTATGCCTCAACACGTATGAATTGGATCCTGCTCACTACTATACAGCACCAGGACTGTCGTGGGATGCAATGTTGAAAGCGACAAAGGTGAAGTTGGAATTGATCAATGACATTGACATGTATCAAATGGTTGAGCAAGGCATACGCGGAGGAATATCTGTGATCACACAAAAGTATGCGAAAGCGAATAATCCCTACGTAGCAGAATACAATTCTGAGATACCAAGCAACTATTCGATGCTATCATACGCAAACAACTTGTATGGTTGGGCCATGTCTCAAAGCATGCCGCAAAGAGGATTTATGTGGGTGAGCAAGCCAGAATCCCTCGACTTCATGGATGTAGCTGAAGATGATGACATTGGATTCATTTTGGAAGTGGATTTAGAATATCCAAATTCAATCCATGATCATCATAATCACTATCCAGTGGCTCCAGAACGGAAATGTGTCAAAGTTGAAGAATTGTCAGAGTACAGTCAGAAGCTGCGGAAAGATCTAAACATGAAAGAGAAATCCAGTGAAAAGCTCATTCCTAACTTGTCTGACAACAAGAAATATGTACTTCATTACAGGAATTTACAACAGTATGTCTCACTGGGGTTGAAAGTCACTAAAGTTCATCGAGCCATCATGTTTGAACAGAGCAAATGGTTGACAAAATACATTACCTTGAACACGGAAAAGAGAAAATTGGCTAAGAACCCATTTGAGAAAGACTTCTCTTCAAACTGATGAACAACTCGGTGTTTGGCAAAACCATGGAAAATGTGAGAAAGCGAATCAATGTTGAACTTGTTCACAAGGAAAAGCGGTTCAAGAAACTTGTAGCCAAACCTTCTTTCCACAAATTCAAAATTTTCAACGAAGATTTGACCGCGGTACATTTACGCAAAGTGGATTTGCTTCTGGATAAACCCATTCAAGTTGGCTTCACCATTCTTGACCTCAGAAAAGTGCTTATGTTCAACTCTCATTACAACTACATCATGGTCAAGTATCCCAATGCCAAGTTGTTATTCAGCGACACCGACAGTCTATGTTACGACATAGAAACGGAAGATATCTGCAAGGATATGCAGCAAGATGCTGACCTGTTCGACACAAGTGACTATCCGCCGGATCATTTCCTACATTCCAACGTAAACAAAAAAGTGCTTGGGAAAATGAAAGATGAGACGGCAGGCGTCCCCATTGAAGAGTTTGTTGGACTCAGGCCGCAAATGTAAAGTTTATTGTGTGGCGGGAAAGAAAAACATACAGCTAAAGGCATCACTCGAGCTTGCCAAAGACGTATTAAACATGTGCAGTATAGAGACAGTTTGTTCAACCAAACTCAAACAATGGCTACAGGACACATTATTCGAAGTCATAGTCACCAGCTTTTCTCGGAGAAGATTAGGAAGGTAGCCCTCTCCCCATATGACGACAAGCGATATGTATTGGATGATGCCTATTCCACCTTAGCTCATGGACATTACAAGGCTGTGGTATAAAAGAGGGGAGGTCCTCCAACGTAAGAGTTATTTGAGGTGGGAACATTGAAGCGTTAACATGGAACGTGAAAGTCGTAAGAGATCTACAACTGATATGGATACTCTTGCAGATACAGTTAGAGACTTAAAAGTTAAAAATCCTACCACTACCATCAAGAAATTGAAAGTGGAGGCGGTGCCAACACCACAGTCGTGGGATGGAATGCTTTCTCTAGGAAATGGAAAGTATATCAAGATTATGAAACAAAGCAATGAAGGAGTGGTAAACATTCGCAAATACCTCAGAGATAAGGGGACTGGAAAAAACCGTCCAACGAAAAAGGGAATTTTGCTGACAATACCTGAATGGAAAATGCTGAAGAAGCAGGTGAAAGAAGTGGATAAAAGGCTTCGCAGACAAGAAGACAGCGCATAACAAGGTAAAAACATGAATGCACTCATGCTGAACGGTGTTGCTTACCTTACTGTAAATGATAGGAATGAAGTGATACTAGGTTCTCAGACAAGTTATCATCGGTTTAAATCTAAAGTGTGGAAAGACTTTAAAAACATACCACTTGAACCTGGGTTTAAACGTAGACTTGAAAATATAGTGGAAGTGACGGTGGCTGAATATGATTCTAACATACGTGTAGAAATCTGTAGAAATCTTTTACAGGATTATCCAGAGGATTATAAGGGAGTTGTGCCAGATACACCATATACAGATTTGATCCTCTTTGATATCAAGAACTGGCGCGCAGTCTTACGATTCCTAGAAGCTATACAACATCCACTCTTCGCCATCTTGCGAGCATAAAAACGTCTTTGCAGACAAGGAGACAGCTCATAGTTCATCTGATTGTTGAAGGAGATGGAAGACTTTTTATCGGAATATGAACCAATTGCGCATGGATTCTCATATCTGAGAAACTTATGTGATGACATTGTACTAAGACATTTTGGAAAGTATATCATTCTATCAACTGACGAACAATCTGTGTTGAAAGACCATCTAGAGAAGTTCAGGATACCTGGCTTTCGCCTAATACTCTCAGAGGATTTAGAAGTGCGTGTGACTGAGAACTGTCTAGACGTGTTTGTACAATTTCACCAATATGACGAGCTTACAGAACGCTACGACTGCATCACCCTCAACACAGTGGAATGGTACGCTCTGTTGCAAGCATTGGATTGGAAAGAACCTGACGCTTGAATTCAAAGAGGAAGGAGTGCGACTGATGCGGGGCACCAAGTCCATTGAGCTAACACATTCCAAGTGTGTTATGGTGATGGACATTGACATGAATGATCGTGGATTTGAACTGAAACTGTCTGAACACGAAGATGTTAAAATAATAAAATTTGGTAATGGACATTGTTATGCTAGTTTTCACAGCATTTACAAACGTGGGTGTAATGTCTATGATACATATATTAATTTAGATTGGTATGAATGGCATTTGTTTATCAATGTATTGAATGTATTTGTGAAATAAAAGTTTAATGTAAAATAATTGTTAAAATCTAAATAATGTATAACACAATAAAAAAGAATGTTGTATCAAACTGTCTTGTTTATTTGCAACATCCATAATAAAATTAACAATTACCAACAACTTAACTAATACAACTTAGCTAATACAACATCAATAAAATAATGGTTTATAATGTCTATATACAAAATCCTTTACAACAAAATCACCATCACTTCTTCTTAATACATCAATGATTTCAAATTACTATGTCCTCGAGCTCTTTGAATTATATAATACACACAACAAAATCCACATGTAGAGGATATCGGTGTTTGTAATGGAACTGAATTATAAATGAAATTAAACTTTAAAAACTTATTCAAACTACTGTCTGTAGGTCAAAGTCCATAAGAGTCAAAATATTCTGCAGGGTCTTCGTCATAATATACTGCCACCCAATGCTCTCCTGGCTCATCATGATCGTCTGTGTTGATGACATAGGCACCGCGTTGTAAAGATGGTAACTGGTCCATGGCAAACATACCTTGAAACAAGTCTTTTGTCGTGGCATCATGGGATAGGATGGCTTCTATCTGCTTCGTGTTCATGACTGGTAGTCGAATTGAATGCTACGATTTGCACTTATTTCAACAATGTTATCAAATTTAGCATACACTATAACATAGACTGTATTTTGCAAGGCACCAGCAAAATTCATTTCTAGTCTCAAATTCCCATGTTTGATAAGGGCATAATGATCAGCACCATCATAATCAGGTGTTAAGTCAAAAGAAAATAAAGAATAACCTCTGGGCAAATCTTCCCATTTTATAATGGAACTTTTCTCACCATCCAATCTATCAAAAGATTTGTAAAGAGTTTCAAAAGCATCAAGATATTTGCCTTCATTTATATCAAGCTTGAGAGGTTTGGATAGGACTGGTTCACCATCAGAGTAAAGCTGCATAAAGTTAAGATTAAAATGTTCAAAATTGTATGGATTTCTCAATACTGTTCCAGCAAAGGATTCATTATGGACCATTCCAATGACAATACGTTTTGGTAATTGACCTAAAAAGATGCTATCTTTCACAGAAGATTGAAATCCACTTGGAATAGCTAAAACTTTACATTCTTTTCTATTAATAATAAACTTAGCAGGACTTTTCATCAATGCATCTGCATGTCCCAACTGAATACCTGGACTAACCCTCACTTTGCGAATGGTTAAAAACGCTTCTCTCACTTCTACTTTAAAACCATTATTTGCAGCCATTAATACATATCCATTTTTTTGTCTATGTAAACGTAATTTCATACTAACACCATTGGGAAGATAACGATCCTGCTCAAACAAATCTACCCTTAAACCACCTGTAAGCATAACCTCACGGCTTAGACGTGTTTACAAATAGCGATTATGTAAACCATTATTTCCTGTTTCAGCTAGATCGTCACCATCAGCATTTACATGAAAACCTGATACATATCTTTCATGATTAGGTCTTTTGACCTCATGAGTATTCATTGACCCGGCAGTATCTTTAAAGATGAGACGCATAGAGCGCTCAGAATGGAGACTTTCTTCCGAGTCATGAATGAGATGAGATATGATGCTGGTATAACCATGGGTATTGTTACTATGCGATATCAAACGATCATTTAGAGATAATTCAATATTGGACCATAACCCATTTAACAAATCATTGATACATGACACGTTATCATCTACACCACACAGTGTTCCATCAGCCTTGACAATGCGACATACAATATGGAGTTTACTGTTCTTTAAATCTAAGTATTCTTCTGTACTCGCAGGAATGTAGAATTCTATTGGAGCACCCTCTGTAATGGTAGTCATTGGTTGATAGTCTACATTATAACTTTTTTCTACAGCAGTTTGCGTTGGTGGTATGTGAAACCATTCTAATGGAGAAAGGCTACATTCACAAGAATGATTATGAATTAAAGACATGATTAAAAAATATCTTTCTTATGTTTTTTGATGTTATCCGTTTAGCTGCCTTTCGCCTTCTGACACGTATTGCTCGTCTCTTTTGTCCTCGTAACCCACCACCAAACATACGTTGTGCTACTCGACCTGTAACATCTTTCGCGATATCTTTTGCAGTCCTTTTAAGATGTGGTGCAACGATTTTAGCCCCTGTCTTAAGCAGTGGAATAGCTTTTCGAGCCAATGATCCCAGTATTGAACCAATACCATCTCCATATTGTATTCGCGCTCCTTTAAATCCTGGTAATTCTCCACCCACTTGACGAAGAAAATGGTTGCGATATATAGATGGATTGTGTGTGTATGCTTTCATTATGCTTTTGGTCGAAAATGAAGTTTACAGATCACCTTTCCAGTTTGAAATGGAACATTATGGCCTGTGTAGTCCTTAATATTCATTTCTATCACGTCAAATTTGGATTTGTTTACAGGAACATAATGAGGTTCTCCATAACTTTTCATGATAATGTCTCCATCATGTCCTTGTATTCCAACAGAACGTAGCAAAGGAACATAATAATCACCAACAACTTGTGGCTCACAAATACTACAGTACACATAAAGTGTATAAAATCCCTGTTTCACATCAGCTTTATGTTCAGCTGTACACGTTTCAGTATACCATTGATCTGGGATAAATCCTAAAATCTCAGCTAATCCAACGGAGAATGACACTTCAAAGCCATAATTCAGAAATAGAAAAACGCGTCGTCTAATTTTATCATACTTTATCTGAATAGCTTCTTTAAGGTCATCTTTCATAGAATTAGTTGCTTCTTTATTGACTGCCTGACATATCTCTTGTATGGATCTGTAGTAACCTTAAGGAATATTGATTGTGTCAAGAACAACATTATTCAGTGGTTGTTGTCGATACTGAATAGAATAGTCCATTCCATGTCTCATGGTTGTCCATGTATGTGGATATTGAATTTCAGCTAAAGCCACTTCATATTTTCCGTTCAGATAGATGGTTCGAGGCATACGAATTTGATAATTCGAAGTCTTGTTGTTGGGATAATAGTTCATACTAGCATTGCTGGGTAAAGTAATGTAAAAACTTGTTGACTCCATGGCAGCTAAATCGTTTATGTGATGTAGATAGACTAGATGTGTATATACATTACTTCATGTTTGACACTCTTCATCCTCACTTTCTACATTGCTGTCTACATTGTTGTCTAAATTGCTATCTACATGATCTAAATTGGTATCTACTACTTCTCCCTGACAACAAGCACTAACACACCTAATTTTTACAGGAATAGTATTTTTATTTCCATTTTCTTTACAACAACAACACCATAACTCTTTAATCCATGTTAAAAAGTTTCCCATCCTTCTGGAAACAATCTTTGTTGACGTTGTTGTTGCTCTTTTGTAATATCTTCACGAGTTGTCTTTTTACCAAAAACAGTTTTTGGAATATTAGCGTCTACAATTTCCTCAATAAACTGCTTCCAACCACGTGGTGGTTCTCGTCGTTCTTTTCTTTTTGTAGCAACCAATGCTTCTTTAAACAAATCAATAATGTTAGAATTTGTAATGACAGTACCTGTTTTTAAAACAAGTTCATTTTTATCTGTCCATCTCGTACCATATTTCTTAAGTTCTGCCAGAAGTTGTGTTAGTTTTACATGATAAATAGGTTGAAAATGGTTTAGAAACTGTTGAGACTTTTCTGATTTTTCTGCATTAGATGCTGTAACAGATTTTTGTCGTTGTTGTTGTGATTGAATTGTTCGTAAATGACGTCCAAGCACTTGAGACATTTCTATTGCTTTTCGCGAGTTCGTTGCCCACGTAAAAGTTTATTCTTTCGTTCTAATTTAAACATCTTTTCCCTTCTTTCTAACAACATTTTATATTCATATTCAGGAATGAAAACCATTTTCAAAGTATGTTTCATTTTAACAGCAACTGAGCTAACAAGGGTAATGCAAATTTAGCAATAGCTCCAATAAATCCTCCTTTCTGATTAACCAACTTCTTTTTTCTTCGAAGTGATATCTTCTTATTTGCCAGTGTACGTAAGGTATGACGTTCACGCTTGAATAACTTATACCTTTTTGAGCTTAAGGGTAAATGTCCTCGCAATATATTCAAACAAATTTCAAACAAGCTAGTTAATTCCTCCTTAGTAGCTTGTTGTAGTAAGGATTTACGTCGTTTAGGCCCGCTGCGTGCGAGCAAGTGAAGGAAAGGTTGATTCGCTTGAATACGTTTAGACATCTTGGCTGCGAATCGTTAAGTGACTTGGTTCTTGTTCATACGCTACCTTATCAACATATACGTAATGTGTATCTTTTGGTAAAATGCCTGTGCGAATACGTACGACATAAGTCATTTGTCTTCGGCTTCAAATCAATGAATAAATGGCCATGAGGTTTGCTGGTAGCATCTTGATAGGCTTCTATGAGAAATTGAGATTTTCCAGGATACATTTGTTGCGCTAATGTACTTATTTGTTGACTGTCTCTAGGATTTTTAAACAGAATGATGTAATGTGTATTCAAACTAATATTTCGCATTCCTCTACCATGATGAAACAAATTATGCACAATAAAAATAATGCTTAGATTTTGATGACTGCTGCCAACACTAAAGAGACGTGTCATGCGCTCATCACTATGACTTTTGGTCATTAAGTCATCAATGATGAGTAAGTTTGGTTTTTTCGGGTTAAAACGCACTTCAATGTTATCTGAAATGCCTTGGTAAAATTCCACACCTTTCATTCCCTTATACAAAGGCTGATCTGCTGCATAGAACCATAAAATGGTTTTTGGAGAGGGTTTAATGAACTTTTGTTCTACAATTTCTCTAATTAGAGAAGTTTTACCACTCCTGTAGGTCCAGAGACCAAACACGTGAATGGGTGCTTCATTTTCGAATATCTGTTTCTTTCACCCAACTGTTAAACTTCTTTGGCCAAACTAACCACTTCACAAATAATTCTTTAACACCTCGTCTTTTTCGTGTTTTTAAGACCTTTTCAATTCTGTAGACTGATTCAATATCTTTTGTCACTTTCTGCAGTTCTTCTTCATAAAAATGTCCATCAATATGTTCATCTAAAAAGTCTTTCACACGATACAAGTGTATTCCTTGCTTCTTACAACGATGTGTGACTTCTTGCGTCCACTTTATATGATAATCCCGTTGAAATACATATTTCATGTGAGAAATGCGAACCTGATCACCAATTTTAAATTTGTAGGGTTTTTTCTTCTTTGGTTTCAATTTCAATTTGTCTACATACATATACTTCCACACTTTCGATTCTATGTCTTTACGAATATCTGCAGGAGCATACTTATTAGGGAGGGAGCCATGAGGTCTATGGTTGTAATTATACACTAAGTCTGGAAGGATGTCCATATATCGATACGTTTGATTATGAAGGAAATATCGATACATCATTCCCTTTAGAGTACGAATGACTCTCTCAGCAAAGTTGGCTTTGGTTTCATTCTTTGTCGTATAGGCATGTATTCCCTCCTTCTTCAAAAATGCTTTTACCCATCTGTTTTTAAATTCAGTTCCTTTATCTGACCTTAGAGTTCGTGGTCTTCGTTGTGTTTGATGAAAAATCTTTTGAAAGGCTTCTATGACGCTGGTATGTGATTTATTAGGTAATGGTTGCACCCATAAATATTTGGAAAACACATCAATGAAAACCAAAAAAAAGTGGGTGTCATCATTATAGGAAGCTATGTTTCCCATGTCAGCTAAATCAATATCCCACATGTCATCAATTCCACGTGTAATGACACGTTGCCTTTTAAACCTGTATTTTACAGGTTGTAGTAAACTGAAGGCATCTCGATCCTGCAACCATTTCTTCACTTGTGAATGAGTGACTGGTTGATCATGTTTTTTTAATATGTGATAAAGTTTGTAAGGACCAGCAAATGCCCCGGGTTGACCAGGTTTAAAGTAAATGTTGGTTAAGTAGTCTTTCCACGTCGACATGTTAACACTAAATGATTAACACTTGTTAACATATCTTACATTTTATTTTATCAACACATCTTGCATTTTATCAACACATCTTGCATTTTATCAACACATGTTAAATTTTATTTTTATCAACATATCTTACAAATCAAGTATTGATACAATGGTGTGAATAATTGGAGTCCATTGATCTTCAATGTATATTAACCAGCTACTTAATTCATCAAATGTGATAGCATCTACGCCATATTTTTCACAACGTTGATTTGCATTATCTAACACTTTATCTAAATAATGTAATATTTAGCTTCATTCCAATATGTATAGACACATGTAGAATGACACATATGTTCTGAACACTCTTCATTTTGACAAGCAGGACATACTAAACATGCAAACTTTTTTACAGCTAATAACATTTCTTCACAATATGTTTTTTGCACAATATATTGTCTCAATGTAATGTCTGCCATTATACTGCAATGTAGATTAACCACTCTCTCACTTCATCAAACAGTCTTGGATCAAATCGAGCGAAGTGATATGCTGCTTCCACATCAAATTCCTCAGCTCCACCAATGTTTGAAAACACACACTCTTTGATGAAATCCTCGCGTAAGTTTGGTACGTTCAACGTGGAATGAGCAAGTTCCCAATAAATGTCAAAGTGCTGGAGTTGTTGTTGAATAGATCCAAAACGTGCCAGTTCACTTATCATGTAGTCCACATAGTTGTCCTTGAAACACGTTTCTACATCCATCTTTCACATGCCTATATAACACGTCTGCACACTATGACGGATGGTAAGCAAATGACTCTCAGTCGTACTCCGCAGAAACAGTTAGTGAGCCGCACTTGTTGCAGAAGTTGTCTGGTTCACACAACTTGCAATTGTACTTGTGGCAGTGACAATCATAATCCTCAGCATATCCGTAAGCACCACAATATTCACAGGTAAGTCCAAGTTGATTTTGCACATCCATATTCTCCAATTGAACTTCAGCCAGTCTTTTCTTGGATAACTTTGACACTTTCATCCGATTGTCCTTTTGCAGCTTGATAGGAGTTTTCTTGCCATAACATTCCGTACATGGCAATAAGGTTGAATTAATGCTATCCATCTCCTGAAGCAATGTCTCCCATTCACCATCATTCATGTTGATGTAATACTTGTATTCTTTCCCTTCAAACAGTGATGCTTGCACAAAACTCACATAGCGCATATCCAAGTATGAAATGACTTCAAGCCACTTCGTTTGTGTTAAGTACAGTTTGAAGCCAATGTCGCGTAATCTTGCTAAGTTCAGGCACACAATCTTCCACAAGGATGGTGATAAAGCAAGCCATCTCTCTCCACGTTTGATTCGAATAAATAATCCAAATTGTCCATGCTCCACAGTAATGGTTAAGTTTGCACTAATTTTAAAGCTGCTTGTCATCTCCATGGCTGCGCGTCGAATGATGACTGCACTTGACACTTCACTCCTTTTATATGGACATTACATATATGTTTTCATGAGATGTTTGCAAAATCGCGGAGTGATCTCGTTGAAACCATCCAGAAAGGCTGTTGGCAAACCGTCTGTCAGAGATTGTCTCATGACAATCACTAAAAAATCTCCTCGTTTGCGACTCCCAATGATCCATTGAAAGAGCATTGGCATGGTGAAATGTCCCTTTTCATAGAGGTAAGCCATCATATCATACACCTTAATACGTTCTTCAAGGTACTTGAAGCCATGTAGCATGACCTTTGCACATTTGGAATCGCGATCCTCATCAACACACTTTGACGCCGGTAGACATAAAGTCTTAAAAAGTTCCTCATGAAGACTTGGAATAAGTTGAACGAAACGTCGGGTCATGGCTTCGGAGAACTGCGGCTCTGACGCGGGAAGATGCTCTGTTTCCTTCTAGCATGTAGATAAGCTGAATGACAGTGTTCACTTCTTCCGTTAGGTACATGTATGTGTGCTGATCGAAAAAGCCTTCTTCACATAAACACCATAAAATATTGCAATCGATCAGAGGAATCACTGCTTGAAAGTTTCGTTTCAACAGCGTGACGTCTTCCTCTGTAACAGGAATAGTTTTGCTCAATTTAAATTTAGATTTGAGCTGCTTTTCATCGTCGTCGCTGTCGTCATCGTCGTTGTCGTCATTGTCGTCATCACCGTCGTTGTCATCATTGTCGTCATAACCGTCGTTGTCATCGTCGTCGTTGTCATCGTCATCGCTTGACATGACCACTTCTTCCTCCTCAAGATGCTCTAGATGAGCCTGTAACTTTGTACTAAGTGGTTTGGCGCTACCATTTACAAGCGCATTGGCTACCCAGAACGGGTAGTCAGATCCCTCGGGATCGGGAATTGCTTGCTGTACTGGCTGTACTTCTTCAGGCCTAGTTTGCTGTACTGTAGGCACGTCTGACGGAGCCCCTAATGCTTCCTTCAAGGCATTTTCAGCTTCTGCTAGTGTACTTAGGAAGGCAGCAGTCTCCTCTTCAGTTAAAACTCTATCTGTAAAAGCCATTGTTTCATTGCTGAACAGGCTATCAATTTCCATGTTGCTAGCCGTTGCTGCTTTTCGAGACGTATCCATGATGGTTTGGCAATACAATGGCTATAGGGATGTCGACCCGACCTTTTAATACTACTGTCGGTGAGCCGTGAGCCAGCGGCTAAAAAGTCGAAGGGCGGGGGGGGGGGGGTCCTCGCTTCAGGTCGACTGGCCAGGGGGGTCCTTACTTTATGCAAGCACTTTGCTTCTATCCCTGGGGGGGATGTCCTCAGTGAGAACCCGGGGTGGGTCCTCAGTGAGAACCCGGGGGGTCCTATATAATAGCAGTCTCGCACTGTATGCAGTCAGTCTGCTTTTGAACACTGAAGGAGCAACAGCTAAAAAAATTAACCATGCAACACAAGGATGAATTCTTCTCAGAGGATCGAAGGAAGAAGTATTTCCTGAGCTAGAATCATGTCGACCTCTGGGAAGAAATTTACATCGATTACAAGGCTTTCCAGTTTAGAAAGTGGAGGGATTTTTTGAGGAGCAAGCCCGAACAAGAATACAACCGGTTTGGCAGGGCGGCGGAATAAGGATACAAGCGACGGAGGGAGGTGTCGCCCGGCCAGTTTAGTGACCCGTCGCCCTGCCAGGAAGAAAGGCCAGTCAGAACGACTCCTGCCAAGGCTACAGCAGCAACCATGACAGAGGCGACTCCTGTCAAAGCGACTCCTGCTAAAGCCAAAGTGTCGACGATGACGACTCCGCCGAAACCAACTCCAAGGGAAGCTGATGTGACTGTCCGGAAGGTGTCGGCGGCACCATTTACGGAGAGGCGGCACTTACCCAGTGCCACCGTTACAAAGCCGGACAGTCCGCCACCAGCTCCTGAGGATGAGGTTGCAGCCGCTGTCGCTAGTATTACGCCAGACATTCAAGTAGTTGATTTCAGCATGATGCAGTCGCCCTCCGATTTTGACCGCACCGCGGAACTGGTCGACGTAAAACAGGAGGATGGCTCTAGAAAAGAGTCAACCCTCCAGGAGATCGTGGATTTCTTGGATACGGCTGATAATGTAGTGTATTGCGAGCTCTGCCATTATGGAATTCCGGCAGGACAGTCTATGAGAATCCACGAACAGTCATGCCCACAAGCATTGAAGCCGGACTATCATTATTGCAATGTTATGGGCAGAGGTTTTAAGTCGCACAGGGCCGCGGTAGCAGCGCACAGAAGGAGGGTTGGCTGCAGGAAGGATGACGGCAGCGACAGAGGCGGAGGTAGCGGCGGCGCTACATGCAGAGGCAGGGGAAGCAGCGGCAGGGGAAGCGGCGGGACGTGAACGACGGCAGGGGAAGCGACGGCTGGCCGAAGCTGAAGAAAATCCCTCCACGGCTGCTTTTTAGCGGCCTCCAATTATTACGAAATGTACGCTAATCGTGTCATGGTGTAAGTATGTATGTGTATGCATGAAAGTGTGGGAAATGCTAAAAAGGGGTCTATAAATCACTGATTTATATCCCCATCTGTCCGTCTGACCGTCTGAAAAAGCTAAAAAAATTGCTGCCTGGGTTAAAAATACCCTGGAATGAGAAATAAAACGCTAAATCTGTCCGTCTGACCGTCTGAGAAAGCAAAACAAATTGCTGTCTGGGTTAAAAATACCCTGGCATGAGAAATAAACGCTAAATCTGTCCGTCTGACCGTCTGAAAAAAGCTAAACAAATTGCTTCCTGGGTTAAAAATACCCAGGCTTGAGAAATAAACGCTTAATCTGTCCGTCTGACCGTCTGATGTGTTATGTGTGTGTGGAGAGAGATATAAAAAAATTATTGCCCGTCTGACCGTCTGAGAAAGCAAAACAAATTGCTGCCTGGGTTAAAAATACCCTGGCATGAGAAATGAAACGCTAAATCTGTCCGTCTGACCGTCTGATGTGGTGTTATGTGTGTGTGGAGAGAGAGTTAAAAAATTTAAAAAAACATGACTGTCTGGGTGCCCGTGCGTCTGGGTGTCCGTGTGTCTTGGTGTCCGTGTGTCTGGGTGTCCGTTTGTTCGGTTGCCGTAGGTGTTATGTGTGTTTGGAGATTAAGAAAGCTTAAAATAAGAGTTGTTGTTGCCTGTATATACCGTGATGGAGAGAGAGAGCTCTGGGTTAAAAATGGCTTCCTTAAGGAAAAGAGTGCTCATTTCTTTAATTGCTGCTACGGCAATCCATTAGTGAAGGTGTGGAGCTAGAAAGTCGAAAAAAGAGTTGTTGTTGTCTATATTATGCATTGAGAGAGCTCTGGGTTAAAAAATAGCGTCACTTCTAATTGCTGCTACGGCAATCCATTAGTGAAGGTGTGGGGCGAGAAAGCCAAAAAAGACTGCTTGTTTGCCCCCCAGCTGCTGTAGGTGTGATGGAGAGAGAGAGAGAGAGAGAGAGAGAGAGAGAGAGAGAGAGAGAGAGAGATAAAAATAAAACAAAAAGACTGCCCTTTTATCCGGATGTCCTTTTATCCGGGTGCCCTTTTATCCGGTGCCCTTCTATCCGGTTGCCGTAGGTGTTATGTGTGTGTATGCAGTGAGAAAGTTTAAAAAAAAGAGCTATTGTTGCCTGTATATACCGTGATGGAGAGACAGAGCTCTGGGTTAAAAATGGCTTCCTTAAGACAAAGAGTGCTCATTTTTTAATTGCTGTTGCAATGGCTTGGTTAGAGAGTGAGAAAGCCCAGAAAAACAGTTGTTGCCGTGATGTGATGTGTGTGAAGAGAGAGAGTTAAAAAATTTAAAAAAAACATGACTGTCTGGGTGTCCGTGTGTCTGGGTGTCCGTGTGTCTAGGTGTCCGTGTGGCCGTTTGTTCGGTTGCCGTAGGTATTATGCGTGTTTGGAGAGTGAGAAAGCTTAAAAAAAGATCTGTTGTTGCCTGTATATACCGTGATGTTGAGAGCCCTAGGTTAAAAATGGCGTCTCTTAAGACGGCGTTGCTCACGTTTAATTGCTTCTACGGCAATCCATTAGTGAAGGTGCGTGTGTTTAGAGAGTGAGAAAGCCAAAAAAAAGACTGCTTGTTTGCCCCCAGCTACCGTGGTGTGATGGAGAGAGAGGCAAAAAAAAAAACCAAAAAAAGAAAAAAAAAAGACTGTCCGTTTGTCCGAGTGTCCGTTTGTCCGGGTAGTCCGTTTGTCCGGGTGTCCGTTTGTCCGACTGACCCATTACCAGTCTGTCATGGTGCGTGTTTGGAGCGAGAACGCTAAAATAACAACATTTGTTGCTTGTATACATAGTGGCCTGCGGTGAGCCGTGAGCCAGCGGCTAAAAACACCATGGGCGGAGGGGGGGGGGGTTGGAGCCATGGGCCGGGGGGGGGGGTCTTGTCCTGTCCATAATACCAGCTCACCCATATAGATACAATGTATGCTTTAAGGTTGATGGGCCCCGGGGGGGGGGGCTGCCAACCTGGTGTTTGGCTGGCCCCGGGGGGCCTGTCGACCAGTTGGCCGCATGCAGGCTTAAGTCGAAATTTGTAACGTCATTGATGGGTTGAAATAGACAGCAGGCCAGCTCTAACCATGTCTCTATGAGCCCTTTGCTGTCCGGGTGCTCGGGTGCTCGAGTGCTCGGGTGCTCGAGTGCTCGAGTGCTCGAGTGCTCGGGTGCTCGGTACCATTTTGTCCGGGTGCCATTTTGTTTGGGTGCCATTTTGTCAGGGTGCCATTTTGTCCGGGTGCCATTTTGTCCGGCTGCTCGTATGAATGGTCGCCCGTTTGAATGTCGTTTGAATACCCATTCGTTTGAATGGTCGTTTGAATGGCCGCCCGTTTGAATGGCTGTCCACTATCCCTATTACGTCATTATGACGTTCATATGACGTTCATATGACGTTCATATGACCTCATATGACCTCCATAACACGTCCATAACACGTCCATAACACGTTCATAACACGTCATTATGACGTCACTGTTTTAGAAACCCCATGACGCTTCTAAAACAACTCCTCACGTCATTATGACGTTCATATGACCTTCATATGACTTCCATATGATAACCATATGACGTCCATATGACGTCAATATCACGTCAATATGACGTCAATATGACGTCACTGTTTTAGAAACCCCATGGGGCTTCTAAAACACCGCATGACGTCATTATGACGTCACTTCCTGTTTTAGAAGCCCCAATTTTACCCTACTCATGCTCTTATTTTATGTTGAATTTACTGAAATAAAAGAAAGAAAGAAAGACACTCATATTGATCCTTTTCACCAATGTGAGAGAATACTCAGCACTGAGGGATGCACAGTACGGCTAGACAGAAAGAAATATCCATCCGCTCTGTGTTTATACATAACAAATAGATCTCATCAGAGGTCAGCTGTTTCATAACAACGATTAATTTCAATAAATTTTCACCACCATTGCAAGAAGTGTAATTTTTTGGCGAGAAGCGAATCAGCATGCCACTTGAATTTTAATCAAGAATATTATTTGAATACAGAAAATAGTTCATTAGTCAAAAGCGACAATAAGTAGATCAGGGTAATTAAAATTTTAAGTTCCTTATTTTAATATGTAACTCCTTTGTTGGGACTTAATTTTAAGTAAATCCTTAATCATCGCCCAATCTCGGACCACAATAATGAAAAAGACCAAATTTACTTCTGTCTTTTAACTTTGACTATTGCCGAAAAGTTTTCGCTTTTCGGCCGATTTCGGTTGAAATAATAATATAAAGAAATTTTAAAAGCTGACAAAAATCAACAATATACCAGTAACCTACGAGTACGTACGAGCGCGTAGGTTTAACCCGCCTGTGCTTGTAGTGTCGCCACTTCCCGAAAACAACAACAATTCCGGAAATGATATGTTTGCCGAACCTCCCAATAAATGCCACTGGTTCCCGGGTGCAAATTACTGAGCTGCTATAAGTAAACTCTTAGTATAAACATACAGTAAAACCTCATTCTGGACAAACCGTGAAATACCGGTTTACATGACCCCTGATATACCGGACATCTTTATATACGGAACAAAATCCGCCTTTCCCCCGTTGTCCGGTGTAGGCAGGTTTTACTGTACGAGGGGGAGGAGAAAGAATGGTTACAGTAGATCCAAATTGGTGAAATGAAAAAGAACATCTTCCGTAGCTCAAAACAAATTTATTTTCTCAAATATCACAAAATGGTAGTCGATAGGGTTACAAAAATTGCAGCTGGCTTATTTAGTGCAGTTGGAATTTAGATTTTGTTGTCACCAATTACGATCTACTCTGGCCAAATCTATCCCCTGCCCCTCGTACAGTATATATATATATATATATATATATATATATATATATATATATATATATATATATATATATATATATATATACAGTATATACCAGGGTTGAGATTTCGCGGTCGCCCATTGCGACCAACTTTTGGCCCGAGTGGCGACTAACTGTTTTTCTGAGTATTTTCAGGTGAATTTTGCAGAAATTGCGCCGGGCGACTAACTTTTGTGCCGGGCGACTAACGTTTTATTGTTGCTCGCCCTCCGGGCGACCAAAAAATTTTACGAAGTCTCAACCCTGTATACTGTATATAAAGTCAGGTTTATGTTCACATGTAATCTGTAGGGGTGGGGGAAAAAAATCGACCACTTCGGATCTCGCTCGCAAAAATCTTTTTTGAAACTACAATCATCACTGACGCATAAACCGAAAACCGTTTGAAAATCGGTTGAAAATTCGTGCGCCAACTTGAGTTTAAAATTTGGGAGAGAAAAATGCCAATTTTAATCAAAATATCGACCAGAACTGTAACTTAAATTTACTATTTTAGTCCAGATCTCTTTTATTTCTTTCTAGAACTGATTTATGTGTGCTAAAGCAGTGAAAATGAAATGATGAGCAACAAGTAAAGAGTTGTACACTAATTTAAAGGACATTAGTGGATTTTAATAACAATTTTTTATTTCCCACAGGTAAAACCTGTCGGGAATATATGCGATCGACCGCGTGTCGGTCTGTCATCAACAGCTTGTTAACACGACAACTTAAAAACTGCTGCAAGGATTTAATGAAACTTGTGTGTAGCTCCTATGGGAACAAACACAGATCTGTATTGTGAACAAGTCAGGTTCCTCCAAGGAAAATGGACCAGCTGGACTTCGAAAATTTCAGCTCTTGATTGACTATTGATGGCCGTGTTTAACTGATAGGGGGGGGGGGGGCTGTGGGGATATATGGGCTATGCACACTGCTCTAGTTTGCTATGCCGTAAGTACTTCACATAAAAAATACAGGAAGCAACGCGGAATAGCCAGTTTTGTTCTGGTCAAGACAGTTTTTTCCTGTTTAAAGCGGTAATAATTCAACGTATTTCTGCAAAATTTTCCATTTTAAATGTTTGATTCCTTGTTGAGCGCGTGCTCCGGTGTCCAGGGTTGAACGAGAGAATCTGGTCTTCTGATACAACTGTAGTATCGGGTATTCGTGGTTGATACCATAGCGTGTCTGACGATTTTCAATTGCGGTGCGAATGATTTACGACAATCTTTCCAGGTCCACATTCTGTACAGTGTCTAATATACCATTGGTTTTTACCATTATCTTCCCCTAATGCAACATGCATGTAACTCGCAAGCTCAAGACGATCTCTTGTGGATATGTGGATACAAAAATGACTATGTGGATACACAACTTCAGTCCAAATACTTTCTTCCTGACAGATGTGGTTTGCTTCCGATGAATAGTAACAGAAACATGGCCCGCACAAAACTGCGGACGGACAAGCTGAAAACTATACCTGTCCATTGACAATTTTCCATCAAATCGAACGTAACGACGTTGCGCTGCTTCAATATACGTTGTATTAACAGCATGCAAAACGAAAAAGGTAAAATCATGAATAGTTTTCGAATTACAGCGCGGACACGAGATGGTATACTACACCGGACGGACGGACAGACAAGGTGAAAACTTTTCTCCTCCATTACACTTGGGAAAATACAGAGGTGTTCTCTAAATAAATGTTTTAAATTGAGTTTTTAATGAAGAAATCATAGCAACTAGGACCAAAGCTTGTTCCGTCACGGATATTGTTCTAAAACAGGAGGTGTTCCCTAAGGGCGTTATAGTATATGTTACAGGGATTATGTGTTATTAGGGATTTCACAAAATTCCTACGAAATTCGTATAATAACTTGCCCGATCAATATCGGTAATTTAGCGAGAATTTTATGTTTGCAATAACAGAAATTAATAGAAGATTTTAAATTTGCATACGAAAATATCTATCCTGAGGAAAACCTAGATTTACGAAAAATTCCCGAAAAGCAACAAATTTCCGGGTATAAATTATTTCAATGTCAGACCTGTATTATTCAGCATCTGTGATGACGAACACAACAGGATATTTGAAAGAATTTACATTAGTCTCGGCAAAACACAAATTTTATTGAATTTTTGTTATTTTTAGGGTGGGGGTACAAAAGCTCAGGTTGGCGTGCGAATTTTTCATCAATTCGCTAATTATTGCTAGATTCGGTGTCCAAGGATGTTAATCCTTCATTTAAGCATTTTGCGAGCAGGATTGGAAGTGGTCACCAAAAAAGTGCCCCTTTTACCCCACCCCTTTATATATATATATATATATATATATATATATATATATATATATATATATATATATATATATATATATACAGTATATACCAGGGTTGAGATTTCGCGGTCGCCCATTGCGACCAACTTTTGGCCCGAGTGGCGACTAACTGTTTTTCTGAGTATTTTCAGGTGAATTTTGCAGAAATTGCGCCGGGCGACTAACTTTTGTGCCGGGCGACTAACGTTTTATTGTTGGTCGCCCTCCGGGCGACCAGAAAATTTTACGAAGTCTCAACCCTGTATACTGTATATAAAGTCAGGTTTATGCTCACATGTAATCTTTATAGCTCTTAGCAGTCATTTTGAGAAGCGAGTTGATAATCTTACAGTTTGCACTTAAAGTTTATATTTCGGAATAGAATAAAGTGGTGAGTTACAGCCTGAAAAAGCCTGCCCGAAAAAAATATATCGGCTTGGCATTTTCGTAAATCACGACATTTTACTTCTTGCATATCAGAAACCATGTGTAAAATCCTGTATTTGCTACACACAAAAGCATTTCCAGATCGCGTCTAAAGTACGGGAGTTATTTCGTAAAAACAATTGAAAAGTGGCGGACGGTCCTAGGTTACAGTCGAAACTACATCTCCATCGGAAAGATCCGAAAGAACGAATTGGCTTATTCCATTTTGCCAGGAACATACTCGTATTCACAAGACAAAGGGTCACGGCTCCTGTAATAGAAATGACCATTGCTCTCAACTTTCGAGATTATGGATCTTGCGGTCATCGAAGTTCGACGAACCCTCGACGAAACTGTCAAACTTTAGTAAAGAGTTGTGTTGTAATAGTTCATGCGTTGGTGGGTGATAATGGGGGTTTCTATATTCTGATCGCAAGAAAACATCTGTTTTTCTCTGCATAAAAATGTGAGTTGGCCATAAAACGTGTCCGGCATAATTTATAATTGAGCTATTTATATGATGCACCCTTTCTAAAATAACGTCATTGACGTGAGTTGTGCGTCGAAAATGGCAAAAAATTACATCAAAAGTAAGTTCTTTTACGGGAATTATGACTCTTCCTGTCATAGAAAGACTGCAAGAATCATCTCAGACTACCATAAAAGCAGCTCCGAGTCAACTCCAAGTCATCTTCCTCACTCAGCTGTCAAATGTTTGTTTACATTCTGAGCTTTAAACGTCATGTGACCAAAGTCAAGCGAGCGAAAATTTAAATAAAGGGATAAAGTATTATCTGTACAATAATTGATAGAATATTCCAAGCAATGTTATGGAAGAAACCAGATTCTGAAGTATTATGAAGAAACATTTTAGTAAATTAATTGTGTTCCCTGGCTTGATATAGCATGTATGAAGGTGGGCGGGAAGTAATTTTAGAAGGGTGTTATATGGCCAGAAACTGCCATGTAATCAGCAAGAAAATAGTGACAAAGGTTGATGTCTAATGTTCTGGTTATATTTCTTATATTTATCTAAAATACATGTTTTTACTGTTTTTAATGTTGCATTGAAATAATAAATAACAACAAGACTTACAGTGCATTCTTTCGCCCTCCAAACGGTTTTGTGATTGGCCTATAGCTGAATAGTAACTTCAAGCTTAAAATTCAAAATGCGTCTTCATCTGTTTCTCACATTGCTTTCATTTTTTTTTTTTTTTGAGATGTTCCGCTGGAATAGATTTGGCATAGTTCCAAGTGTCTTGTATCTTGCCAGGACGACAGTTTTGTTGTCATGACGACCGCTTTGTTGTCATGACGACCGCTCTGTTGTCATGACGACCGCTCTGTTGTCATGACGACAGTTTTGTTGTAATGACGACAGCTTTATTGCCATGGCGGCAATTTGATTTATCTTTTTCCTGCTTCGCTTCAAAGTTTTCGAATAAAAATTAATAACCGCGCCTTAACTCAAGAGGAGATTAACGATCATCAACGTTACTCCTCCAAGGAGGGGGGGGGGGGGGGGGGGGGAGGGGGTCGTGGTCCGACCCTTTCCAGCAAAGACTGAAAACAAAGCGGATAATGAAGTGCACCTTCCTGTTCCAGTTCGCGGTGACCAAGTCTGGTTGAAAAAAAGCAGACAGTAAACCAGTCCAAACCACCCTCTTCCGGACCAGGAAAAAAAACATACAGTAAAGTCTGTCGGTAACGACCACCATCAACATCCGGATACAAAGACGTACAGACGTACCTTTTTAAAAGATAGCATAACAGAGGTTGTATGTAATTAACTGTCTTAGTATTTTGAGGGTACTTAGGCAATACGCTAATAAAGATGTGGGTCGTCTAATATCGCTCAATATCACCCGCAGCGTGCTTCAAAGCGAACGCTGTTGACTTAATATAAGCGTGTCATAGCGAGAAATTGAAGCCGTCAGCCCGATCAAAATTGCTGAGAAATATTTATTGGTTCACACATAACGAATTTTAAAATGATTAAAATTCAAGAACTGGGACAAAACTGGGGAATCCTGCGGTCTCATTTTCCAATCAGCAGAGCAAAAAAATTTAATCGAAAGAGCCACATTTTTTTAGATATTTCTCGTGACGTAATCACATAGACGTCGCTACAGTGCAGGGAAGTATCTGATATCGAAATAAAGACGGTATTTCGGCGCTATTTGGCCATGTAAGACACGATTATGTTTATGTTATAATAGCAGTAGACCCTGGGGCTGGTGTGCTTTGTATTGCATTCAGGCGTTTGTGGAAGGCTAATGACCTCTACGCTATGCCGTTCGCACACAAGTCTTCCACGCGTGCCTGAATCCAGCACAGCCGCATGATCTGTCCCCACAATAAACAACACCAAATGCCTTGTTGTTGTTTTTTTTTTTGGCAGTCAGCTATAAATGGTTACTTGTATTTGGATTTTTTTAGGTAGTCAATGATTTTTCAGTAGTTTCAGTAAAAGACTAAAAATTACATTCTGTAAACAAGATATGAAAAATAGCATTATTCAATTGTGCAAAGTCTTGCTGTTTTTTAAAGGAGGTTTTCATGAACATGTTAGGTGCTATGAGTAAGAAAGCAAATTCCTTGCACTGGTGGTTGGACGTGAAGGAACCGCTCATGTGCAGATCTCAGTTGAGATTTTTTCAGCTTCACAAAACTGACAATGTTACGTTCGCGTTGACGTTTTAGTGACACTGGTTCTCACTGCAGAGTGGCGGAATAATGGTGGTGGTGATCGGCTTTGAGGGCAGTGCTAATAAAATCGGCATTGGCATAGTGCGGGATGGAGAAGTGCTGTCCAACCCACGCAGAACGTATATCACACCGCCCGGGCAAGGTACGTATTATGAACCAACAAGACTGCACCACTTCAGAACGGCAATCTTTGACAGGAATGCTTCTGAGTAAAACCGATATTAAAGAAATATTCGGAAGGATCAAAGACACTGAGAGGTGCAAGCGATTCCGCAAACGTACGGAGCTCTAAAATATACAGGCCTTCAGAGTTATTTTCCCAGGTGCTGACCGTGCTGCGCCAGGTTCTGAACGAGGCGGGCCTGCGGGCTGTCGGGGTTATTTTTACAGGTTGTGGGGGTTATATTTACGGACTGTTGAGGTTATATTTACGGACTGTCTGGGTTATATTTACGGACGGTCGGGGTTATATTTACGTGCTGTCGGGGTTATATTTACAGGCTGTGGGGTTATATTTACGGACTGTCGAAATTATTTTTACTGGCGTTCGGGGTTATTTTTACAGGCTGTCGGCATTGGTTTTACAAGCTTTGGGGTGTTATTTTTGCAGGACTTCGGGTCATATTTTTGCAGGCTGTCGGGGGGTATTTTACAGGCTTTCGGGGTTATATTTGTTGGGGTTGGTTTTACAGGATTTCGGGTGTTATTTGTACATGCTATCGTGTGTTATTTTGCAGGATTTCGGGTGTTATTTTTGCAGGCTGTCGGGTGTTTTTTTGCAGGCTTCCTGCCCAGCCAGACAGCGCGGCATCACCAGGCCCATGTACTCGCCGTGCTACGCCAGGCCCTGGATGAGGCGGGCCTGCAACCACGTGACATCGACGCCGTAGCCTATACAAAAGGTGACACCCCTCCCCCCTTCATCATTCTAATCTCCCCTCAGCGGAGCATTGGAACAGATCGACACAAATAGCGGCAATTGAGTGTTCTGACCATTTCTTTCAAAGCAAAAAAGACGATTCATTTTTTTAGTCCCATTTGTGATGGTTTTGTTCTCGTCGCCAGTTCGTTCACAATCTAGCCCCTTTGTGACATTTTTTTTTTTTTTTTGGGGGGGGGGGGGGTGGCGTTGGGGGGGGGTGGATGCGAGGGGAAGGGGGTGATGTTACAAATTTGTAGGAGTCCCAGTTAAGAGACGGCTAATTACAAGCCGCCGTGACTATCTGGAGAAGGACGTCGGTTCATTGGTCAATAGAAAAGACGGAGGATGAAATGTACATGTGACACTCTGATAACTGGTGGTGCGCACCTGTTGGTGACCGTGCTGGCGCTGTGGTGGTGCGCGTATGTTGGTGACCATGATAACCGGCGCTGTGGTGTGCGCACGAGTTGGTAACCATGACAACTGGCGCTATGGTGGTGCGCGCGTGTGTGTGTGTTTGCAGGTCCGGGTATGGGCGCCCCGCTGGTGTGCGTGGCCGTGGTGGCGAGGACGGTGGCCCAGCTGTGGAACAAGCCCATCCTGGGTGTTAATCACTGCATTGGCCGTATCCTTGACATCTTACTGCCTGTCTGTCCCGGCAAGCAAGGGAGTGACGCGGTCCTAAATTTATCAAGTGCCATTCTGCCCCACAGCCTTCTGTGACAATTGAGAACTTCAGTGTAGACATTAGTTTTGAGAAAGGTTACGTAACTGAAAAAGGTCTTTCTTTCTGGCAAACATTGGACATTTACAGCAAAACAAAAAATAAAATAAAAAACAAATAAACAAATAAAAACAATCTCTGGCAAACGGTGTTTGTGGCTGGGACGGAGAGGGGGGGGGGGGAGGGGGTCGTAAGCTCAGTTGTGACAGTTTATGACGCTCAACGCGGCGCGTGGTGGGTACAATACGTATGAGATGGGGGGGGGGGAGGGTAATAGAGGCTGGGGGGGGAGGGGTGGGGAGTGGGGAGGAGGGTTATACTTGGGACTGCTTGTTATTTCTTAAAGCGGCGTCCCAGATATAGAGATGGGACGGCTAGTGATAGAGGCTGGGGGGGGGGGGGGGGGAGGGTGAGGAGTGGGGAGGGGGTTACACGTGTTATAGGTTACTTAACGCGGCGTCCTAGACATAGAGATGGGACGGCTCGTGACGAAGGCTGACAACCCGACCGTGCTCTACGTCAGCGGCGGGAACACGCAGGTATGTGCCCCTCCGTACTTTCACTTTCGTTCCCCGAGTTACATAACGTAACTATGTCTCCCCAACCGAGGGGGAGGGGGGGGCATATAGTGTATATGTGTGTTTGTTAGTCTGTTGTGAAAAAAAATGTTGTGTGCAGGATATCCGATCGACTGAAAATTCGGTTTGTTTATGCCTTGATAGGTCGGACGGTTCAGTTTCAGTAAAACACTGTTATTTCATAGAGTAAGTAGCAAAGCTATGTTTTTAGAAAGGTTTCGGAATCTAAAAATAACGTGATCTTTTCTGAAAAAGGAAAAAAGTAAAAAAAACAAACCAAAATCAGGCTGAAATGTTTTTGAAATTCTACTTGAAGGGAAAAAGTTATTTCAAAAAATATTATTATTATTATTTTTTTTTTTTGGCAAAGTGTTTAACATTTTGCCTGTGGGTTCTCGTTACATTAAAATTCCGTTTGCTAAATTGTTCAACCGTTAAACATCGAATAAAGTTCAAACTTGGTCTGATTCTGACTTTGTTGCGAGAAGAACGAACGAAAACTGTTTTGCTAAACATTAAACTGGTATTGAAAATTACGAAAGTCATATGACGTCGTTGCATAAACAATATGAAAGGATATATTTTGGAATCGCTGGGTCTAGAATCACCCTTCCCACCTCCCCCTCTCCCCCTCCACCCTCACCATCCCCATTTTATGGGCTCTTTGTTGACTAAAGATTGTTATTAACTACACTGGAAATATAAATGTTTCCCAGGAGATTCTCGCATGCTCCTGCATTCATTAGGAATACTTGAAAATAGTACACAGTAAACAGTACCCAGTGGTCGACCCATTGCTATTTCTTACATTGTCAGTATTTGACCTTTTTGAGTGTTACTCACCTACAGCTATTACGTCATATTACGTCACTTTTGGACCAGTTAACGCCGGATGCTGGTGTTTCTCACTCTGCAGGTTATAGCTTACCTGGAGAAATGCTACCGGATCTTCGGGGAGACCATAGACATAGCTGTAGGCAACTGCCTCGATCGCTTTGCGCGTGTCTTGAAGGTCAGTTCTCGTGTTCGCGGACATCGCTTATTTTCACTGTCGCAAAAGATGAAAACAAAACAATCTGGGATATGGCGTAAACCGAATGAGCTGTGTAATGTGTTAATTTACATCAAAGTATAAACGTAACAGACGAGTTAGCCGTTTGATTATTATTCATATATGATAAAAAAGTACTTATAATAAGAATTTTTGAACTTGAAAATTTTGAAATTATGATATAAATCCTGAAGATTTCACCGTATGCTGATAAAAAATACCCAATTCGTTCTGCCGAGAAATGATACATAAGTGTAGAAATGTGAACGGCAGATGTAACGCCAAATTGCTTCCGAACAGTTCTAAGTGAAATTAATAACCCAAAGTTTGTATGTGTGCACTGGTTTTTTGTAGTTATCAAATGACCCTAGTCCAGGGTATAATATCGAACAGCTTGCCAAAAAGTAAGTTCGACGCACTCCAAGTGATATTTTAAGTTTTTAACTCAAAATTGAAAAGAAAAAAATTTATGTTTTGAGTAGAAAACTGAAATTAGTAACTGATTTTTGTTACAATGTTATGCCACTTAAGTTGAAATATTTTTTCTCAAAAATAATTTTTTTCCCAATTTACAGCTGGTACAAACAGCAAAGTGTTAACATACACATTTTACTTTCTGGTTCTTTAAGGGCTTAATTAACAAAATAATAACGACAGGAGTCGGGACAAAGTATTGTTTTGATGCATGTGCTTATCGCCGTACGGGCCAGCTGATGGTTTATGTATTTTAGGGGGAACAAGTACTTGGAGCTGCCTTATGTGGTCAAGGGGATGGATGTGTCTTTCTCAGGTCTCCTTTCTTATATAGAGGTATGTTCATGTGGTGCTGGACAGGACTCTTATATAGAGGTATGTTCATGTGGTGCTGGACAGGACTCTTATACAGAGGTATGTTCATGCGGTGCTGGACAGGTCTTCCCTCTTAAACAGAGGTATGTTCATGCGGTGCTGGACAGGTCTGCTCTCTTATATAGAGGTATGTTCATGCGGTGCTGGACAGGTCTCCTCTCTTATACAGAGGTATGTTCATGCGGTGCTGGACAGGTCTGCTCTCTTATACAGAGGTATGTTCATGCGGTGCTGGACAGGTCTGCTCTCTTATATAGAGGTATGTTCATGCGGTGCTGGACAGGTCTCCTCTCTTATACAGAGGTATGTTCATGCGGTGCTGGACAGGTCTGCTCTCTTATACAGAGGTATGTTCATGCGGTACTGGACAGGTCTTCTCTCTTATATAGAGGTATGTTCATGCGGTGCTGGACAGGTCTGCTCTCTTATACAGAGGTATGTTCATGTGGTACTGGACAGGTCTCCTCTCTTATATAGAGGTATGTTCATGCGGTGCTGGACAGGTCTCCTCTCTTATATAGAGGTATGTTCATGCGGTACTGGACAGGTCTGCTCTCTTATATAGAGGTATGTTCATGCGGTGCTGGACAGGTCTGCTCTCTTATATAGAGGTATGTTCATGCGGTACTGGACAGGTCTCCTCTCTTATATAGAGGTATGTTCATGTGGTGCTGGACAGGACTCTTATACAGAGGTATGTTCATGCGGTGCTGGACAGGTCTCCTCTCTTATACAGAGGTATGTTCATGCGGCGCTGGACAGGTCTCCTCTCTTATACAGAGGTATGTTCATGCGGTGCTGGACAGGTCTCCTCTCTTATATAGAGGTATGTTCATGCGGCGCTGGACAGGTCTCCTCTCTTATACAGAGGTATGTTCATGCGGTGCTGGACAGGTCTGCTATCTTATACAGAGGTATGTTCATGCGGTGCTGGACAGGTCTGCTATCTTATACAGAGGTATGTTCATGCGGTGCTGGACAGGTCTCCTCTCTTATATAGAGGTATGTTCATGCAGTGCCGGACCCTCCTTCTCTGCTCTCTCGACGTCACTGCTAAAACATGCCCAAACTAAACAAACTGTATTACTCACTGTAATAGATATTGAAAAAAATTCTAATACTAATAAGTTTTTTTTGCGAGAAAAAAAACTAAGTAAATAAATGAACAAAAAATATGATGTCATTACACGGGATTTCTTTAGACAGGATCTGGCGTTGGGATTGGTTGAGAGCGGGGAGTAAACGGCCGAGGATTTCTGGTTGTTTTTGACAGGATTGGGCGGTGGGGTTGATTGAGAGTGGGGAATACACGGCCGAGGATCTGTGCTTGTTTTTGACAGGATCGGGCGGTGGGGTTGATTGAAAGCGGGGAATACACGGCCGAAGATCTGTGCTTCTCGCTGCAGGAAACAGTCTTCTCCATGCTCGTGGAAATTACAGGTGAGGTAAAAACGTTATGAAACAGGTAGTAGTACGTAAAATATAAAGATGTCGTGTATCCAATATAGATGTAGTTCAGTGTCAAGGTCTGACAGCTGGAGCAATGTCCTCACTGGAATGTTTTATTATTTCTCCCATGGTATGTTAACAACCAACTCTATTTTTACCCATTAAAAATAAAAAAGAAGAAGAAGAAGAAGAAAAGAAGAAAGAAAAAAACGATAGAGAGAAAAAAAACAACTGTTATTGGATAACCTTTCCTTTGAGTAGGTTTTTAATATATCGGACATTTTCTTTTGGAATCGTTGGCTATTTTTTATGTTATACTGTTTGTCTTGCTCCTCCTGAAGTGCGATCACTTTTTATTATGTTTTTGTGATTTTTTTTTCAGAGAGAGCGATGGCGCATTGTGGATCAGCACAGGTTCTCATCGTGGGGGGAGTGGGCTGTAAGTACCTCAGGTGGTAGTCGTGGGGGGGTCTATAAGTACCTCAGGTTCTCATCGTGGGGGGAGTGGGCTGTAAGTACCTGAGGTGGTAGTTGTGGGGGGGGTCTATAAGTACCTCAGGTTCTCATCGTGGGGGGAGTGGCCTGTAAGTACCTCAGGTTCTCATCGTGGGGGGAGTGGGCTGTAAGTACCTCAGGTGGTAGTCGAATGGGGGGGGGGGCTGTAAGTAGCTCAGGTGGTAGTCGTGGGGGGAGGGGCTGTAAGTACCTCAGGTGGTAGTCGAATGGGGGGGGGGGGGCTATAAGTACCTCAGGTGGTAGTCGAATGGGGGGGCTGTAAGTACCTCAGGTGGTAGTCGTGGGGGGGGGGCTGTAAGTACCTCAGTTGGTAGTCGGGGGGGGGGGGAATTGTAAGTACCTCAGGTGGTAGTCGAATGGGGGGGGGGGGTGTAAGTACCTCAGCTGGCAGTCGAATGTGGGGGGGGGAGCTGTAAGTACCTCAGGTGGTAGTCGTGGGGGGGGGGGGGCTGTAAGTACCTCAGGTGGTAGTCGTTGGAGGGGGGGGGCTGTAAGTACCTCAGGTGGTAGTCGAATGGGGGGGGGCTGTAAGTACCTCAGGTGGTAGTCGTTGGAGGGGGGGGGGGCTGTAAGTACCTCAGGTGGTAGTCGAATGGGGGGGGGGGCTGTAAGTACCTCAGGTGGTAGTCGTTGGAGGGGGGGGGACTGTAAGTACCTCAGGTGGTAGTCGAATGGGGGGGGGGCTGTAAGTACCTCAGGTGGTAGTCGAATGGGGGGGGGGCTGTAAGTACCTCAGGTGGTAGTCGAATTGGAGGGGGCTGTAAGTACCTCAGGTTATAGTCGTGGGGGAGGGACTGTAAGTACCCCAGGTTATAGTCTGTGGGGGGGGCTGTAAGTACCTCAGGTTATAGTCGTGTGTGTGTGGGGGGGGGGGGTGGGCTGTGAGTACCTCAGTTTCTCATCGCAGGGGGAGTGGGCTGTAAGCACATTAGGTGGTAATCGTGTGGAGGGGGGGGGGGGTCACGTGGCGGTGGGCGAGGGGGTGGGGGTTGGGCTGCAAGTACCACAGGTTATAGTCGCCGGGGGGGGGGGGGCTGTAGAACCTCAGGTTATAGCCGTGGACGGTGTATGGGCTGAATACATCAGGTGGTTTTTGGATGGGGTAGCGTGGCGGGGTGGGGGATGGGGAGGAGGGGTGTGAATGTTTCTCGGAAATGGCGTTATCGCGTGAAGTATGTAAATGTATCACCTTGACAAGTGATTTCAGAAAATAACCAAGAAATTTGGAGAAAAGGTTCAGTAGTGTAATCAAACAGTTTGAATGAAGCACAAATTGAAGGAGAGATGATGTACTGTTTAAGTTACTTGGGGCAGCGGACGGCGGGCATGAGTTGAAGAAACCATACAATAGTATCAACGATAGCATCATTGTAATTTTAAAGCTAGATCTTGGTACTGAATGTTTTTTTCTGTTTCACAGGCAATGAACGACTGCAGCAAATGATGGCAGATATGGCGAGGGAGAGGGGGGCGTCGCTGTGTGCTACGGACGAGAGGTGGGTGAGTGGGGGGGGGGGGCTTGGCGAGGGAGAGGGGGGCGTCGCTGTGTGCTACGGACGAGAGGCGGGTGAGTGGGGGGGGGGGGGCTTGGCGAGGGAGAGGGGGGCGTCGCTGTGTGCTACGGACGAGAGGTGGGTGAGTGGGGGGGGGGGGCTTGGCGAGGGAGAGGGGGGCGTCGCTGTGTGCTACGGACGGGAGGGGGGGGGAGTGGGGGGGGCTTGGCGAGGGAGAGGGGGCGTCGCTTTGTGCTACGGACGAGAGGTGGGTGAGTGGGGGGGGGGGCTTGGCGAGGGAGAGGGGGGCGTCGCTGTGTGCTACGGACGAGAGGTGGGTGAGTGGGGGGGGGGGGGGCTTGGCGAGGGAGAGGGGGGCGTCGCTGTGTGCTACGGACGAGAGGTGGGGGGGGGGGCTTGGCGAGGGAGAGGGGGGCGTCGCTGTGTGCTACGGACGAGAGGTGGGTGAGTGGGGGGGGGGGCTTGGCGAGGGAGAGGGGGGCGTCGCTGTGTGCTACGGACGAGAGGTGGGTGAGGTGGGGTGGGCGTGGGGAGGGAGAGGGGGGCGTCACTGTGTGCTACAGACGAGAGGTGGGTGAGTGCCGGGGGTTGGGCGGGGAGGGAGAGGGGGGCGTCACTGTGTGCTACAGACGAGAGGTGGGTGAGTGCCGGGGGGTGGGCGGGGAGGGAGAGGGGGCGTCACTGTGTGCCACGGACAAGAGGTGCGTGAGTGGGGGGGGAGGGTGCTTGGGGGGGGGGGCAGGTAGATGAGTGGGGGGGCGTGGGGTGGGAGAGGGGGTCGTCGCTGCATGCTACGGAGAGGCATGGCAAAAAAGGTTTTCCATGCCCATTTCCCGTTGTGTCGAAATAAACGAAAAATCGTGGATTAACAATATTGAATGCAAGATTTGATGTTTAAAATGAATAATCCATATGTAAAAGCTTTTTGCAAACGACATTTGATCTAAGAAAAACTATGCAGGGCAATGAGATTTGTGCACACATGTAAAACACTGCAGGAATACTTGAGGGTCTGTCTTGTGTACTGTATTGTGTACTGTGTACTGCCTGGTGTAGTGTGTTGTGTACTGTATTGTCTGGGGGTACTGTGTTATGTACTGTCTGGTGTACTGTATTGTGTACTCTCTCGGGGTACTGTATTGTGTACTGTCTGGTGTACTGTGTTGTGTACTATATGGTGTACTGTCTTGTGTACCGTATTGAGTACTTTATTATGTACTGTAAGGACTGCCGTGTACTTGCAGGTACTGCATCGATAACGGCGCCATGATAGCTCAGGCTGGCTACGAGATGTTCAAATCAGGGCAGATCACGAAATGGGACGACACATTCGTGACACAAAGGTAATGTCCAAGGTCTGCAGGCCAGCTGACGTCGTCAATCTGGTCCAGTTGGGTCACTTTGTGTGTGTTCAGCCTCGTCGTATTATTATACGTTCGCCATCTTCATTTCGGCAGGCACAATATATTGTTGCGTGGCTAAATTTCATGCGCTAACTACGCGTGGGATGTGATTGGACAGGACCTGGATAAGAACGTCACTGCATGGGCGCGGGGATAATTGCTGGAGTGGGGATAGATGCCGTAGAAGGGATGGGGTGGGGGGGGGGGGTGGGGGCGAGAATAGGTGGCTGAGAAGCAGACAGATGGGAGGGAGGTCGGGTTAGGTGGTTGGGGGTGAATGGGGCGAGGGTATGTAAATGGAAGGATGTGATAGGAACCTCACTGCATGGATGCGGGGATAATTGCTGGAGAGGGGTTAGATGCTGCAGATCGAGGAGGTGTGGGTGATTTGGGGGGGGGGAGGGTTGAGAAGTGGATAGATGGGAGCGATTGTGGGTTAGGCGACTGGAATTTGAATGGAAGGATGTGATTTGGAGAAGAGATAGTTAGGAGCATTAGGAGAGGGTTAGGGAGGCGGGGGGGGGGGGGGGGAGGGCGGTGAGGGGAGGTGGGGTGGTGTGTTAAATAGGTTGATGTACAAACAGATCATGATGTGGGGTTGCTGGTGGGGTGGGCAGGACGTTGACATGTGTGTACGCCTGCACATATCTCAATTCCGACCTTTCCCCATCCACATTTCTTGAAATTCAAACAGGGCGTTGATAGAATATTCACGGACATTCTTCAGGCTCAGATTAAAACAAAAAATGGCGGTATAAAGATTAAGCGTAATATAGTGATGTTTGCTGGATATGTGAAGTATATATGGCGACTGCTGTCTTGGTGTACATTTACAGGTAACGGCCATAAAGTAAATTATGTCGGGAATCTCGTGTCTCGTGTCTTGTAAAAACTTTCAGGAACTGTATAGCAAAACGATTTATATTTATATATATATATATATATATTTTTCAGATATAGGACAGACGAGGTACACGTGACGTGGAGGGACTGAATCTCCGTTTTATTTTTAGCCTTTGATGATACTGTCACAGTACTGGAGAGAGCAAGAGTATATCCGTCACGAAGTCAATTTCCGGTGTGTGATCTTGTGTTCACATAGCTGCTTTGTGTTTAGTTTAAAACGGAGACTCCCAATATTTTAGTGGTTGTTATTTGGTGACCCGGGTATCTCTGTGTGTGTGAGAACTAAAAACCACAACAAGCTGTGGGCGCTTGTTCGGGGGGGGGGGGGGGGGAGAGAGGAGGTCGGGCGGGATGGGTGGGGGTGGTTGGGCGAGGGGTGGGGCGAGAGTAATGTGGCTTCATCCGTGAACTATCCAGGCCGTGTCGAATTGCCGAAACGTTCACATACGGCAGCAGAAGCCACAATACAGCTTTTGCGAATTTCCACTCCCCCCCCCCCCCCCCGATTTCCACACCTTATTTAGACAACACAAAGGGAGGTTCAAAATGACGGCGACATTTATTTGGCATTTTCATGTCTAACCGGAGAGCGATAATTGATGATTGACGTGGTAATTTTCTCGCCCATCGCCACCAGTTGTTGAGTTTGTAAAATATGGTGTATAACATCACACTGTTTCGTTTATTTATGTCTCTTATCAAATAACCATAATTTTT